>JALLBH010000278.1:0-34409 GCA_036940005.1 Skeletonema menzelii | reverse complement strand
ACGGGCGAAATTGACAATGCACGGGCGAAATTGACCCCCAATGAACCACACACACGCACATTTCTCCTCTCATTACTTACTTCGTCGCGCGATAAATCGGCAAGTAAAAAAATCCGGGAAAGCTAGGCGCACTGTACTCCACGCGTATCAGCTAAAAAAATAAAAATTTATCGAGAAAATATTTTTGACCTCCAGTGTGGATGAGAACTCCTCCATTGGCACCTCCATAATCACCATGATCGGCAAGCCCCATAGGGCCTTCTTAACAGCCCCGAGCTGTGCCAAAACCGAACCAAAGGTAGGTTCAGTCAGCGGACATATAGCAGCAGCATATATTGTGAGGGCAGCTTATGAAATACAGTTTTTGTCTCCTTTTTTCGCCTAAGTTTGTGCATGAAGCGCTGCATGTGGCGATGGAGTGCTTCTACTTCCACTTATTCCTTCAGATGTCAGTGATAGATGTAATGATAATGGATGAGATTTCTTCATTAATAAATAGAACTATATTGATTATTTATCCTATTCGTCGGTGTATAGAATTATCCGTCACTGTTTGGATACTCAAATACACGCGTGTCTTCAAAAGCCTTACCAAACTTGTTGTACCTCACTTTCTGTTCATCGGTGAAGTTGTGATCGGTGAAGTTGTCGTAGTCTGTGTCATCAAAGTCGCCTGCAATAATTTGTAGCTCATCAAAGTCAAGTTATTTACAATGTCGTAATCGTCAACGTTTGGAAGATCTTACTACAGCTTCTTCAATTTGTCTACATCGACTCCTTCAATCACCTCGCACACCTTCACACCGACCACCTTCCGCGTTGGAGATTCCATTGTTGCCAGATTGGGTTGTGTCATTTGCATCGTCTTCCATCTTGGTGGGTTGCCTTCCTGTCGCCAGAGCTGTGTACAATCATCCCCTTAACAGATTCGTCTCCTCCATTGCATTGAAGAATAGCCGCCGTTACCTGCGTTTGATGGATGGACAATCAAGCGATCTTCCCCACCGGATATTGATCCCAACCTTTCTGAATAAGTCCCTTTAGCAGTTGAATTGTCGAGTGAAGGCCGGGGTTGCTGAGCCCTTGCATAGCGGTGAAAACCTCTGCAAGAGAGGAAGAGGCCGGACTGTTCAGCGTGAGCACTTTCCAAAGCCACCCCTCTTCATCGTATCTCTATTTGATTTCTATCCGAGGTCCCTTCTCCAAGTGCGATGTTGTATTATTCCATCCATCTCTGATCGAAACTCTCTTGTATGTCTACTGTCCGCCTGTTGAGCAAGTCCATGCAACGCCGGCGTGCATTCAATCCGTACCCATTCCGACTAATTATTTTTTGCCGTTATCCCTCACATCATGCCATGTCATCGTGCCATCTCGCCAACAATGCGGCTGCTTTTTCCTCCCCACTCCAACATATCAATAAGTGGGTGCGATTTGGTTTGTTGCGTGCCAATCAGAACATTGTGGGAGGACTTTTGACAGGTGGTCAGCAATGAAAAGTTGTGATCATTTGCGGCAACGGCTTGCACCAGCTGCAACTGTATTGGAGATAGACGCTCAACCTGAGGCAGATCATGAGACGATACAGCCGGATCCCCCTATCAGGGATATTGATATCTGCTTGACATTAGGGCGCCGGCGGTCACTATGGATGGGATCGATAGGGAGGCAGCAGATTGGTTGTAGTAGTAACGGTTTTTTGTCATTGTGCACAAGTTGTGCTTGATGAAGTTGTTTGAATTTGAATGATCACACTGGAGGTCAAAAACATTTTGTCAATAAATTTTTATTTTATTAGCTAATACGTGTGGAATACAGTGCGCCTAGCTTTCCCGGATTTTTTTACTTGCCGATTTTGCCATTGCTCCTCGCCATTGCGCTGCTCTCTCAAGATCATCCTCCATACCCATAGATACTACAAACTCCCAACAGAAGATAAGTAAGTAGGTAGACCAGGACAACGACCGACCGGTCGACCACGCACGCACCGACGCGACGACGGAGCCAGGCGGCTTCGTACATAGGTTAAAATATGTACAATAAGCGTACAGTAACGTACGCGTACATACCTACTATGACTCTGGGGGTTATCCTTAAATTAAGACCGGCAACTGTCTCGGAGTTTTTCATTTTTTGAATCGTAAGTATTGTACCAGGCCAGGTTGAATGATAGATGTTAAAGTCTTGAAAATACACGCTGTTCCTCGGTACCCCTGGCTGAGCAGATTTTGGAATTCGTACTGAGCTGAGGACTTCATATCTTTTATGACGTGTTCGGTGTTTCCCTTGTGATTATGTAAGTTCAAGTAGCAGTAATCGCCGGCTGAAGCCACGTTCCTCGCAAAATTTTACTTGACCTCAAGTTCTCCAGCAACAGCTTACTTCTTACTCCTATTTTGACAGGCAACCACCTGCACTGTCCCACGCAAAGCAACTTAGCAATACAGCATAGCAATCACAGCCACACATCACAGCAACTGCGCTGTTCCAATTCTTCACAAGTGTCAAAGCCGCTGCTTCATAAACACGAGCTCCATCACAAACAGTTTTCCAGCTCTATGAATGTGATGAACAAACGAATCAAAACCTCCGACGCTGCGGAGAGCAAGTTTTCTGACACCATCACCGTCTGCGTCCCTACTTTTACCGACAAGAAGGTCAAGAGACTAGACTTGCAATCTATGAACGAGGAAGACCTGAAGTTTCTAAAAAAAGAAGGTAAGCACATTCGTAGCCTCACATCCCCATAAGCAACGACGCTCTCTCACATTACTTCTGCTTAATATACATATCCCTTACTTCCTGTGAAACAGACCCATTCTTTTACTACTCCATTCCTGGCGTCAACAAGGCGGTACTCTCCCTCGAGAAAGTTGATCACTCAAAGGCCTCACAGTCGGCGGATATAGTTACACGCAAGGGGCGACTTTCATTTGAATGCTATCCGAGCTTGGCACTGGATGAGCTGTTCTTGAATGAGATGTTCGGTTCAGGAGAGTCCGACCTTGGCGAGCTTGATGATCTATCAGAGTTCCTGTTCAAGACTCAATGACCCCAAGAATTTTTACAAGTCCCCTCGCGCTAATACTTACGCTATATGATACTGTTGCTATTTCGTGCACTCATGCTATTTAGAGTACTCACTTTTTGCCTCCGAAACATCGGATAACAGAGCGAACTCGTTGTAGGAATGTAATATAATCTTTTCCAATAAACTTCGGTGACTGAGCTAGTCGCAATCATCCCATATCATAGTATGCTGGTGTCTGACTCCAGACAGCTATCAATTGCTTTTTCACATGCTATTCTGTTACTCTTGGATAGAGTTTCATAACATTTGAGCACTCATCACNCTATCAATTGCTTTTTCACATGCTATTCTGTTACTCTTGGATAGAGTTTCATAACATTTGAGCACTCATCACCACTATAGAATTATTCGAATCTTTTTATCTCCTGCCCTTCTTTTACTCTTATCCCATTTTCTTGTATTGTATTTTGTACATTCCACAGACAGCAGATTCTCGTATTGATTCGTCAGTCCCAATCCTTTTTTGCTGCTGTCAGTCTTTCCCTCCATAGCAATTCGTTTACCAGCCTTGTAACAGTTTAGAGACACCTCTGTAGGCTCCACCCCCGCCTTGTTCATTGCATACGCTATACGTGTCGCAATATCCGGACGCATCCCTCTTCCGCAAACATGCATCAATCCATTGTAGGCTTGTTGCAAGTTCATATTCCCATTTCTTTGTTGGGACGCAGCTGCAGGGCCTACGTCGGTTTTCCACGCAGCAAGAGCAGCTTCAATATCATCGCCGAAGCATCTTAGTATTGCATTGAGAAACCGTCCATCTGGAGTCACCCCTCCTTGATTCATTGCATCTCTGAACAATTTTAATGCACGATCAGCGCGAGGTGCAGATGTGCCAAACCCAGATAATGAAGATGCGACTAAACAATATGTTTGAGAGTTTGGCTTTGGGGATTGCAGAAGAGGAGACGTTTGGTTACTATTTCTCATCATGTCAAGTATTGTGAATGATGCATCCAAGCATGTCATCCCATCCACAAGCGATATAAATTCATCACCAGCCAATTCTTCCACAAACAAATCTTCAGCGCTTCGTTTGGCTGCGAGTGAACCATAGATATCTAACGCAGTTGATGCTTTGTCCCCAATACACCCCCTTGCGAGTGCTCCTAATAACGCGTTCCAGGTTTCGGCACCTCTTCCTCTTTTTTGGCAGACATGGCCCATTTCTACAAACATCCAACATGCAGATGCAGCATCGCCAGCATCACCGTATGCACCAATGATGGACCGGTACGCAGCAGGGTTCAGAATGACTCTCTCGCTCTCTATTTGTAACAATAATGACGTAATCTTCTCGGGTGAGATACCGGGATGAGTCATCAAAGAAGTCACCGTGAATCCATCCACTGGTACACCAATGTCAAGCATGATATCGAAGAGCTCAAATGCTTTCTGGGAACCACCTATCTTACTATACCCACCCAACATTATGTTGAAATGTTTCGTCGTTGGATTTGGACGAATGCCAGTAAGCTGCATGCGGTCTTTGGGAATTGAAAGAAAGAACGCATCAAATACATCCCGAGCCAATCCAACTTCATCATTTTGGACGAGTGTGTTGAGGAAGGCCTCGAATGCAGATACAATGATGCGGTTGTTCTTACCGGCATTCATCTCGTAAAAGTCTCTCATGAGTGCCAACATTTGCCCCTTGCGTCCCGAGTTTACAAATGGCATCAATGCAAGATTAATTGTGTATCGATCCGCACTTAACTTCGGACTAGCAAGAAGTTCATCAATGAGTTGGATTGCACGATTTTCTTCATTTGCAGCGACGGCAGCTTGAATCCTAGCGTTGTAAGTCAGCGTATCAGATTCGATACCTTGTTTTTTCATTGTTACCAAACAGCTATCACTGATGGAGAGTAGGTTGCGTCCTGGTTTAGAACATTTTGCCACCGCTGTAAGAAGTGAATTGAAAGAGTATATATCTGGATCTCCATCGAGAGCAAATTTCTTGCGAGCAACATCTCCTCGTAATAAGTTGAGTCCCTTGTAGAGATATTTTTCAGAAGACGTTGTTCCATCCAGGGTGTCCTTGAAATTTGTAAAGTTGAAAAGGTTTGAATCAAGCTTCTCGCTCTCATTATCACATGAGGAATATTTACGACCTGCTACAGCCGCATCACATATTGCTCCCAGGTAGGTGTTGAATGCCACGATATCTATCCCAGATTGAGACGGCTGTTTCATTTGAATTCGTCTCGACACGTTGGCAAGTTCTGCTAAAGTTTCCTCAAGTCGATCAATCCTTCCAATCTTCCGCAGAAACGACAATACGGAAATGTAAGCTATTGACGAAGGGAGAGCCACAACATTATCTCCCCTTAGTAACAACTTCAAAAGATCTACTGACAGTGACAACCCTGCTACCGAAGTAGCCCGAATCACACGCTCCGTTACTTCCACCGGGAACTCCGATGGGTTTTTGAGTAGCACTTTGATACGTTTTTCTGCATCTAATACATCCTTTTGAGAATTTGCATTGGCCATCAAATACAGTGCATCTACTAATGATGCATCGATACGTCTTCTGTACGTGTATTTTGGTTTGCCTCCATGCTTGGACACGTCCTCCTCTGCCAAACATTTTTCCACTCCCTGTATCACCCATTTTATGGACGTGCGCCTATTTGGTGGAGTTCTTCGGGGAGACTTATGTTTACTTGGATTGTTCCAGGCGTCTAGCTGCAATAATTTAGAAGCACCACTATTCTTTGCATTAATTTCCACAGTCGAAAAGGAGTTGATGCCAGCTGTAATCTGAAGAATTAGAAGTAGACGCATCATCGTCGTAGAAATCATCCTATTTGGAAAGTGCTGCCTCCCTAGCCTCCTTCTTCTCTTTACGCCTGGCTTTTTGTTGCTGCTTCTTTAGTCGCATGCGCTCAATTTTATCCAGTGGTTTCTTTGGTGTTGCTTTTTGTTCCCCCTCGGATTTGTTTGTTTCTTGTTGTTCCTCGGATTTGATGGGTGCCGAATTGTGTTGCTCAGTTGATGGTGATGCAGATTTAATATTACTCGATTCTTCAGCTGGGGGCACCGTAGAGGATGAATTTTCTTCTTCGTCTCTCTTTGGTACGCCTACAGTAGCAGCAGTGGATATCTTTGCCTTTTTCACAATGTGTTGAATTCGCGGCTGCTCGTCGTTGTCTGATGAATCGTCGGATGTGTTTTTGCCCCTGTTTCGTCGTTTTGCACGAGACTTCCGAATTGCGTCTCTTTGATTTCTCCTCGCACGCCCCATAAAGAGAGAAGAAGATGGATGGCCGGTTTGTACTCTTTGATTGAGTAGTATGTAGATATGGTAATTAGTGGTTGTTGCTTCGTTCTCTCATTCTCATTTATTTGCAAAACAAAGTCACTCGTCACTCGTCACTCCACTCTTTTGAGAGGCGGAGGTTTAGCGGTCAAAATGAGGGCCACAGGGTTAACCCCGGTAATGTTGCGGCCCTTTTATCCCAAAGATAATAGAAATAAAATAACAATCCAATCGATTGAGGGGGCTACAAAATCCCCCCTGCTTTTTCACCTACGTGATTTTTAGCGCGAATTCCGATATTCCAATTCGCAAAGTCACTGGAAACTTCTTCTATTCATGAAACAAGAGTCACTCACATTGTTGAATGTTGAATGGAATGGACGAAGCAGTGACAACCACCAAAGCAGCACGATGCCGAGACTGATCAGAGAAAGCCAAGAGGTAACCGCTGCCCCGCCGCCACCAAAGCAGCAGACAGCAGTCCTCCTCCCCGGCGAGCAACAAAAGACGACGCTAACGACAAAAAATGAAAAAAGGAAGGACGCGGGGGTCAATCAAAGCAGCAGCACGCATAAGAGGACAAAGACT
Source organism: Skeletonema menzelii (assembly GCA_036940005.1). Taxonomy (NCBI): domain Eukaryota; phylum Bacillariophyta; class Thalassiosirophyceae; order Thalassiosirales; family Thalassiosiraceae; genus Skeletonema; species Skeletonema menzelii. The sequence goes on along the minus strand of JALLBH010000278.1, from coordinate 27,465 downwards.
CAAAAGAAGAAGAAGAAGGATCCCAATGAGCCCAAACATGCCCGTTCCTCGTACAATTTTTACTCGATGGATGCTCGTCCAAAAATAATTGCCACCGGTGTGGCTCATGGCGCGGTCAACACACAGCTTGGTGATCAGTGGAAGTCAATGTCAGCCATGGAGAAACTCCCGTATGAGCGGATGGCGAATAACGATAGAATGAGGTATATTGAAGAGAAGGCGGCGTATGATGCCAAGAATGAAATGATTGCTGAGAGTATCAAACAATTTGGAGGGAGGACGACGGTACCGTTGGCCTATCCCGTTAAAATGGGGGAGCAGGAGAGCAATGCTCTCTCACACACCACCAGTGTTGAAATTGCCCCGGTTATCGATAATGAAGTTGTCAACACCAAAAAGGAAGCCAATGTTGCCAACAATGACGTACCACCTTCTCCTCAGAAATCACCCGAGAGCGTAGTTGTTGATCTTTTGGTGGATCCACAGGAGAAGAGCGATTCTTTGAGGAAAGAAGGGGATGATGCATCAACCAATAACGGAAACAAGGAGAATAATGATGCCCCCATCAGCAAAGTTGGAAAGGGACTCAAGGGGTTAGGCGAAAGTCTTGCATCAGCCAAATCTGGAGTTACTCGACTTTTCCACATCAAGAGTAAAAGTCAGAAAGAAAATTCCTCCAAACCAAGAAATGCAGTTTGTGCAGATACGATGAAGAGTGAGGGCGGCAAAGATCCTTTGGGCGAAACAAGAGCAGATTCTGGTGGAACGGTGAGTGGAAAGAGCCATTCTGGCGAGAAGGATGGGGACCAGAAGGTGAGTAAGACATTTGATATCACGTCTTCTTAGCTTTACATTTTTATCTAATCTTGTTTGTTCACTCTTATATTCTTTTCGGCTGCAGCTCCCAGTAGAGATGAAAGTCAAAGATGATGCAATCGCTGCAAATCAGAAGCAGGCGAATCTCAATCAAGGAACTGCTCAGCTACGACTGAATTCACCCAACGATGATAAAGATGATGGAACAGGTTCACAGCAGAGTGCTGACCTCCTTTCTGAATCCTGCGAAGATGAGGGAACTCCCGTTGCATCTAACACATCACACAAGCCCTCCAAGAAAACAAAAGCCGAGACAACTTTATCGGATCCTCCTCAAGCACCCGCTCATTTGGCAAGGTTGACAATCGTTCCTTTGAATAGAGATGACTGTGCGTCGGCTCTCAAAGAGATGAAAGGGTGTTACTGTGAACAGCCCGATTATTTGGCTCCCGTTCCCGATAATGATCAGACTATTGCCCGTAAGACAATCACTTTGGAGGAAATGGTTGATGCCAACTCTCTTGCTACCTCTTTGGAAGAGGTAGCTTTGGGACGGAGCGCAGTAACGGGCATCAAATCCACATTGATCTCGAGACAGTTATGCACTCTCGAAATGAGAGAGGGGTCAGCAAGCATTACTATGCTCAAAGAGTCGGAGCAACATGCTGTATTTCTCAACGGAGAGCCATTGGAAGGACCTGCTGGGGAGAAGCATGAGCTCATTGATCTTGATATTCTATCACTCTATGGACCAGTTGACTTTGCTTATCGCATTCAACTTTCGTCGTAGGCGTAGGAGTTTGTACGTCAGATAGCAGAAGCCTACATGGACATGGAATGCCTGAGCTCTTGCTCGAGCAAAGGGGAGAGCGATGAGTCGCTTACTGATTGGATCAGTAAACATGGGATTATCATTGTACTGAAGAAGTAAAACTGAATACAATTACTGACAATTATCATCTTTGTGTCGTGTGTCGTACCGAGATTTGCAAACCTTTTCAAACTTCCCTCCGACCTTATTTATTAGGACTTGCGAGAGTAAGTTTGAAATTCCAGATTCCCGACCACGCTAACTGCCACCAACCACCAACGATGTACCAACATCCACAACGACCCATGCATGAGGAACTCTTCAGCTCGAGTGCTATTATTTTATTTGTAACAGTGTGCAGCTGTTGTTGATAATGATACCAGCGAGAAGTCGCTTGCAAAATATGGCAGCTCGTCTTGGAATCTACTATATCATCTTGTTCTTGTGTCCAGCGGCGATTACTTCTTTTGTGCACCGCAAACCAACTACTACACGTTCAATCCACTTCAACGCGGCAACAACAGCTACTCCACCACAAGATGAAGATCAAAGCCTAGTTTCTACTGCACCGAGCATTATTCCAGAAGATGACATGGACATAGTCGCTATGATGAACATGATGATGCATCAAGATGCAGTCAAGAAAAGCGAGAGCACATTCTACGGATTTTATCCAGACGGGTTCGCAGAGTTCAATGTTGATCTGTCTCCTTCCAATTGGATTTGCTACTCGTTGGATGAAGTGGATAATACTCTCCCCTCTTCTGCCATTGCACCTAATGCTGTCAATATTTGGGACACATTTCTACAGCTAGACAAACGAATCATACCACCACCATTCAAATCATCCGACTTGGCTAAAACTTCTCAAACACCAATCCTTTCACCAGAAGAATGTTCCAACATGATCTCCGAATGTGAAAACCACTACTATGGATGGGGAGGCTCTAATGAAAGGTACGGAACTCCGTCAAATAGAGTAGGGTATATGCTCCCATTGGAGAACCTTAGCTATAGCTATACATTTGTAAACTTTGAGCTACTACCGAGGCTCTTTCCTTCAATATCATTGGCGTTTTCGGATAGTTTGACAATCAATCCTGAAAATTTACGATTGGGAGGGTGTCGTGTTGTCAAGTATGATGCAGCCGATGGTCATGTGGAGCTTGGAATGCATAGAGATGGACTTCTTGTCACTGCCAACATTGCTTTGAATAATTTAGATGAGTATGAAGGCGGTGGCACAATTATCGAAGGGCTCATGGAACCTATACGACTACCGATGGGAAACGTACTACTACATCCAGGGGATGTGAAGCATGGAGGCAATGCTATAACATCTGGAGTTCGATATGCACTAGTATGTTTCATCTTTGATACGACAATCGTGCCACATGAAAAGTATTGCCAGGATAGGATGAAGGAGGATGTTGATGCTGCCATGATGATACCTATAGATGATGCTACAAGAATCGAAGAACGAGTACGACTTTTGAACTCAGCGACCAAACATTGCGCTGATGCTTACAAATTTGGCAAGCTTGCCTGCAATAGTGACTCGCGTGATGATGGATATGACGAAATAGTCAAGAGTTTTGGAAGCCGGTATCAGAACACTTTGTAGATAGAGAAGGGTAGCCTGATGGAACATAAGAAGTAGGAATAGATCATTTTATTTTCGCTAAGCTGCTGAACGAACAGGCAAGCAGTTTGACTTCCTTTTCTGAACTTCAAATGTCCGATCGATCCCGGTTTTCTTCTTTTTTCATTTTGATTTTAGTTTGCTCAATCAAGCATGCAGAATGCAGAACTCATCACCATGCATGATCATTTGATGCGTAGGAGATCCAGCTCCTACGACTACAGCTACGATCCCAACATTGTTTTATTAAAAGCCGTGGTCTGCATTTATCACTGCAAAGAGGTGACGGCGCCCAACCATTACAATTCATGATCGATGCACAACAACTTGTGTCTACAAATCAAACAAAGTCAATAAACAAAAATGGCGGACGAACATACTGCAGAGGACGAGGCATCCCAACTCAAACGAAAGGCCATACGAGCTTTAATGTTTGACAAATCGTTGACTTCTGCAGAGAGAACGAAACAGATTCAACTTATTATGTCTGGAAAAATTGAACCGGGGGCGGAGCGTTCTGCCGCTGCTGCTGCTGCACCAGTGAAGAATTCCGGAGGAGGGAATGATGATGATGTGGGCGGAGCGGACAAACCACAATCACCAACACCAGCAGCGGCCTCTGATACAGCGTTGTCATTCGAAGAGAAACTAAGAGCCAAAATGAACGAAATAAATATGCGCAGCTCATCTAGCAAGTCCTATAGGGAGGATCCAAAAAATTCAGATGAAGTGGAAGGTACGTTTGGTGGTGGCGAAGATAGTACTGTGGACCTCGGTACGATTGGAGAGGGTGATGACAGCACGTTGGAGCTAGGTACGGTTGGGGGTGGAGAGGATAGTACAATTGATGGTGGTGAGGATAACACTGTGGAGCTCGGTACGATTGGGGATGAAAGTGATCTTTCGTCGTTGGAATCCAAATCATCATTTACCTCTCGAAATTGGGCGAATCGCTTTAGAGCAGCTGCACTCGAGGCAAAGATTGCTGCTAAGATCAGTAAGGCAGGCGGTACCAAGGATAACCAAGAGGAATTGAAGGAGGATGGGGAAGAGTCTGATGGAGAATACACATTCGAGAGTGCTTCATGTTTTTCACTTGAACTAAATGAAGAACCTTCGTCTTCCCAGGGTGTTGGGAACGGGTCTTTGCCAATTCAGGAGGAGGATGCTGCTCGTGATGAGGAAGTCCCCATGAACGCTACAGTATCAGCTATTTCTCCGGTTGATAATTCTTCAGTTGACATTGAAGTACTCCGCCACTCCTTCTCACCCACGTTGTCCATGAGGGATGGAGACGAACCAAATGTTCCGAACTTAAGTAATCCCGATGGGCTTGCAGTCGCCACTGCTGTTGCCCCCGACGATGAGCCTGATTACGTGTTCCAAGGTGAGAACAATCCTCTAACCTGATCATTTCTCTAATTCCTTCCCTTCTCACCTTTCTTACAATTCTCATTTATCGGAAGCTATTGAGTATGGTCCGGACGCAAAACCACCGCTCCACAAGAACCGCCGCTTCCGAGTCTATACTTACTTTGCTTTGTTCCTAATTTTCATCGCGGTTGTTTTAATTGTGGTTTATGTCACTTCATTGAGCAAAGAAGCTGAAGTTAAGGACACCATCGTTCGATTGACGTCGCAGCCTACGTTTAAGCCAACATCACCGCCGACCACTTACCGAGAGGCTCAAGGATTAATTGAGCAATTACAAGCTGGAGTGTTGCTTCGGAACGAAAACTTTGAAGATATGCAAGTAACTGATCCAAGGCGCCTTGCGCTAGATTGGATTCTACACAAGGATGAGCAGCGATTAGTAACTGATTCAGTAAACTTGTATCAACGCTACGGACTCGCTGTGCTCGCGTATTCAATGGATTCGAAGGCGTGGTATTTTTGTGGCAACCCTGGAGAGAATTTCACTGAGACTTCGTGCTCTGTTTTTTCCTATGCGATGAACAAGACGGTGGATTATGGTGTTTGGTTATCTGGGGAATCAGAGTGCGACTGGTTCGGTGTGACGTGCTCGAATGACGGTATAGTACGAAGTGTTGAGTTAATCAGCAACAACTTGGTGGGTGTATTGCCCCATGAGTTGACAGGTGAGCAAAGGATTATTACAGTCACTCATTTGCATACCTCTCGCATAACTCATGTTCTAATTTTTACGTTTGCGTATCTCTGTTCTTCAAAGCTCTGAGGTTTTTGCAAATGCTTGCATTGGCAGGAAACTGCATCTATGGCACTATCCCTGAAGAAATTGGTCAGCTGGACCATTTATTAACCCTTGAATTACACGAGAATGGCCTGGTAAGGGTGTCGTATAGAAATTGGTTTTTGACGCAACTATGCATTATTGTACTAATACATTTCTTCTCCAATTCTTAGAGCGGAGTCATGCCGTCAACGATTTACCAATTGGAAAAGCTGCAATTGCTAAACTTAGCCAAGCAGTATGGTGTCGATCGAGTCTGTCAGCAGAGCAATGGAACGAAGATTTATACCATCTACAAACATGGGGGATTTGTCCCTGAGTTCAATGTTGGATTAACAGGGAAGCTGGGCTCAGAAGTTGGAAGGTGGAAGTCAATGAAAGGGCTTTACTTGTCCGAAAACTCATTCACTGGTGAAATCACTGAAGATATTGGGACCCTGCGGTACCTGACATTCCTCCAAGTGAATGATAACTTTATCGAGGGTAATCTTCCATCAACAATAACGAACCTTCGCAATCTCAGGCGCCTGCAGTTCGATGACAATTTCTTGTACTCATCGCTTCCAGACGACATTGGGAATATGAAGGATCTAGAAAGATTGAGCGTCAATGGTAATTCAATGTTTGGGAAGCTGCCCGAGAGCATGTACGAGTTGAAAAAAATGAAAAGCTTATTTTTGCATGACACGGCGGAGGCTAACAGCCCTTGGCTAATCAACGATGTGGAAGGTTTCTCCGGTTCCGTGAGTTCGTCGGTTGGAAGGCTGAAAGATCTGGAGTATTTGTTGTTGAATAACAATCCAATCACAGGTTTGATACCATCAGCATTAGGGAATTGCACAAAATTAAAAGTGCTGCGTTTGCATCGCACAGAGCTGGAAGGTTCAATGCCGCGGGAGGTCTGCATGTTAAGGGACAAAGATTTGAATAGTGAGCGGGGGGTTGGTGTTTTATACGCAGATTGTCGACCAAACAACAAAACAGAGGAACCAAGGGTGCAGTGTAATTGTTGCACAGATTGCTGCGACTACACTACTGGCGTTTGTGTACAAGATGATTAAAATTTTGTCAACGAATAAAATGCTAGCAAAGTAATCCTCAATTTCCATTTTTTATGGTAGGAGCAACGTCAAGGTCTCCATCATGGACTTGAGAACTAACGCAACATTTGGCTCAATCCGATCTACCGCATCATCCTCGAGAACGCCTTGTCTTCTATTACGCATGTGATTGATTTAACTGATTTCTAACCATGACATCCTTCTACACTACTGCGCCACAACAATTTTGTAACCCTACATTATGACAATTTCGAACGTTCGGATTTCGAGAGGTTTTAGAACAACACGTCCATCAATCAAACCGTCCGGTGAGAGCGATTCGTCTCCTTTCTTACAGCCCCATTGAAGCCTTCTAGTTTCCCAGTCATCACGCAACTGATTACCAGATAGAGTTTTCTCTCGCACAGAAGTAATTGTCTTCTTGAAAAGTTTGTGAAGGTCAATTTCCACCTGGCGGGATAAATCTTTGTCCTCGTCTGGTCCGTATTGATGACCTAATCTGATAAGATAAGTGTGTTCTTCGGCCAACGCAATGAATGATATCACCATGATGTTATCAGGCAGAGATGACTGTAGCATAGACAAAGTTGGGCGAAATGTTATTGCAGTACCTGATGGTGCTGATGCAACAAAAACATGTGGCTGGGAGAATGTACTATCCATTGCACCTCTCATTTTGCTTGCACCACTACCTCCTTTGCCCACAATTATACGATGATGGCCCTTCACGATAACACCTTCTCCCAATCTCTCAGCATTACCAAACGGCTGATTGGGAGTTATTCCAATATCTGTCTCATTCAGCGGTTCTCCTACACCTCGAGCATCATCGTATAAAGTACGCCGCTGTATCATTAACTCAAGAGCACCATCAGCAAGGGATGACCCTCCTTGAGATCTATCTACGGTGCATCCAAATGAATAGACATCATCTTCAATAAAAATGGCAGCAGTGACTGGATAATAATTTCCAGAAATTGGTTCATCGGAGTTCGGTTGATCTGGACCGAATACATTATGGTCACCACGTTTGCGCTTCTGAAATTCTCTGCCATTCGAGTCTGTGAAGAAGTGACCTTCATTCGCGATGGAAGTTGCCCACTTGGACACGACTTCCTTTCCCCCATCATCAATAGGCACTGGGCCTACAACGTACTCAATATCAACAAAATTTTCACCTGGATACAGTCTTGCAATTTGCTTGATCCACCCCCCTTGGCCAAATACAGAATGCACTTCTTTCACAAGTTCAGAATTGTAGAAAACGACCGATTTTGTTTGTTTTGGCCGAAGTGTGTGTAACTGTTGATCAGACGTAGGTCGAAAGATGTACGCTCCCGAGTTTTGCCACCTCTCTGCCGACCCAATAAGCCATGGGTATTCATCTCCTTCAGCATCGGTGTATCCCGGAAGACACTTTCCGTCCCCTTTAAAGTTGTCACCATCCTGAACAAGATTCATAGACGTATCTTTGAAGGCTGATTTGTAAAATCCGTATTGTTGCTGCACCTTCACTGTTATGCCGTCGCGTAGATTGGTTATTGACGTGATTACACCAGTGGACCGAGCGAATTTCACAGACAACATGTCGTTTGACATCACGATTTCATCATCAATGTCATTCTCGACAGACCGACGGAGATTGCGTGGGAAAGCAGGGAAAGAAGCCAGTGAGAGCATTTCACCTTCCGACCTTCTTGAAACACGGAAGACTAATGCTCCGAGAGGTGGGATGTTTTTCGCTTCAAAGTACACAATGTACGAAGCAGCCCCTGTAACTTGTGCATAATTAGCGTTTGGTAAGACGGAACTCGTCACTGGCACCCAATCTGAATGTTCGCCTACCAATAATTTCTCAACATGGCTATGTGTAGAGGAATCAATCGGTAGCGATACCACTTCGTCTCTTTCTTTTGCCAAGGCATTGTAGACAATGACGTAAATGTCTTCTTTGCTTCCCTCCCTTGATGCTTCTTGGCTAACTGTACAAATCGTTTCATTGAGCAAATTGCAGTAGGTGAGATTGTCTAACACATCGTCATTGGAACTCAGCAATATCTTTCGAAGTGCATCTGTCACAAATGAATTCGCTTTGTTCATACCTCCGGCAATCCTTTTGGCATAGTCATAAGCTACGTGCTGCTTTGAAGTACCGGACACTCCGTCATGGTGCTGAACTACACCCATAGCATCATCCAGCTCATATAATGGGCTTGCATTCCAAGAATCGGCAGCTACCCGAGTTCTTTGTTCCCTTGAAAGAGAAAGTTTTGCCATTGACTCAATTTGTCGTGCTGCATGCAGAAACGACGACCCGACACGTTCCATCCTCTTCAGTCCCTGTCGTGAAGTGAAGTAGCCTGTCCAATAGCAGTGGTCGCAATCAGCATATGGAAACCAATCTTTCGTTTTCGGAGACGCGTTCCACTTTACTGGATTGTATTTGCTCAGAAAACTGCCTTCTTCCGACGTCTTGGCATTCACCAAATCTGCATACTTGCATTGTGTATACCTCTCAGGAGTTGAGTAAAAAATGTTCACATTATCGAAACGATCACTCCAGAACTCTATCTCCCCATTGTCCAGAAGCTGTTGCGTAGAATCAATCAACAAATCTAAATTTTGGAAGTTCTTCCGAGCTTGGGAGTATTGAAAGTCCATACCCATCGTCATCATGATGTTGTTTCCTTTGGTACGATTAGCCTGTACACCCAGAGCATTTGTAAAGAGCTTAATTCTCTCTTTCAGAGCATCCTTCTCCAACCCAACTAAAGGATCGTCGGCACAAAGTGCATCAAAGCAAAATCCATCGGGAGCACCATAATTTCCCCCATAACTCCCGGTCAATCCCCAAAAGACGGAGCTATTATCCGGAGCTGATTTCCATAATCCCTCGCATTCTGCTGCAGCTTGACGGTTTTGCAGATCGACATAATGTATTCGTCCAAAGTAAAGAGCATCAAAGCCAACTGAACTTGTGAGCAATCCTCCTTGGGTTGCAGAATGGCCAAATGGATCAATCTGCCATCCTACTTTTGGCACTACCCCTAATTCCTTGAGTAGAAATTGGTGTCCTAATGTTGTTTGGTCTATCATGCCCATGTAATGAGTTGCCGCCTCGTCGTGCATACACCACCCACCGTTGGCAAAGCTAAATTGTTCCTTTTTGATCAAGTCTTGTAAAGACTTTTGCTGCGCAGAAGGGAGAGCCGAATACCATTTGGAAAAAAATTTCATCTCAACGTAAAGGAAAGTTCGATTGTGCGTTGTGTAGGGATCTTGCAATTCATTGAGTACATTGTCTAAGATGAGAGCAACATGAGCTTGTTGAATAGTATTGTTAAATCCATAAAAGTATTGATCGACGGTCTTGAGCCAGCCGACATCATCGTGGGTATGAGGGCATATGTGCACGTTGAGTGTCCTCTCAAGATGATCATCGTCATTACTTGGGATGAGAGGACAATAGGGATCGCCGGTCGTTGCGGTAACACGATCACTGACAACCGATATTATTAGCAGCAGTGCTCTCGAAATAATACCAAGCGTTGTCATCATCTTCCGCTGCTATCATCGCCATCAACAACACTCTCAGGTAGATAGGTAGTAGATAAGTTCAAGTATGACACTCGGCCGCGCGCGACTTGTATTAGCCAGCGATCGCCAAAAAAGTGGAGCCACTTACTCAGGTGAAAAGGTTATCCTTTTTTACGCCTTTTACTTTCCCCTAAAAAGAAGTTCGACTGGTACCATATTCCAAATTGTCTTCTGATCTGTTTTCTCCGATGGTGTAGTTTGCAGTGTTCAAGTAAGATGATGACATCATGGGTGCGGGAAAGGCGGGCGACGGAGTTGACGTCGTTGTTCTGCGCTTTACAAGCAACTTCAAGTATCGTAAGTATTCAAGTAGTAGCCCTAAACATCGATCTGATCTTCAAAAAGCTCGCAGCTCGCAGGAGCTATCGCATGCAAAGTGTAGCGGCGTCTTGATTGCCCTCTTCATCACAACACATGCAGCAGGGTAGGCGCGTGCAATGAGCTTGATCAACGAGGCGGAGACCTTTGAACCAGCAGCTACGTGAAGAGGAGTCCGATTGATTGTAGCTGCTGTTGCTGTCAGGTCTGGGCATATTCTAATCATAATCATTTGATGAGCGGCGATGTCCGAAGGAGGATTGAAGCGAACTGCAACTGCGGCTGAAGCTGAAGGAGGGTCATGCCGTTGAGCTTTGAGCTCAGAGCACGCGGATATGGCGCTGCAGATGTTCCGAAAGAGTGTTGGGTTGGGTATTGGGTACTGAACTGGATTCGATACAGCAACATTTGAAGTCCTCTCTCTCTCTTTATTAGAGAGAGAGAGTCCAGTATGTCCCGGACTCGTAATGACTGTGTTCGGGATTCGGGACGGTCGGTCCATGCCCGGTCGGTCGGGGGACCGACCGGCCTGACAGGCTGAAAGGCCTCACCTTCTTGCTGAGATTTAAAAAAATTGGGTCGCGATGAGACAAGGACCATTTCATTCTTTAATGTAGCTTGCTTTCCGCCTCGCTAAGTATTTAGTTTCAGTAGACATCATTATTTCTATGCATGATTTCGAATCCATGGTCCATGGCCAACAAAACACACGCTGAAACAATGAACACCTTCACCGTCCCAACGAAAGGCGAGCCGACGGTTCAAAAGAAGAAGGTAATAATTGACACCCGAAAACTCACGAAAGATGACCTCAAACGCCTCAAGAAGCAGGACCCTTTCCTCTACTTCTCGATACCCACGGTTCGCACCGCAGCCCTTCTGAACAGAGATATAGACTTGAAAGCTCTACAAGGCGGCCGGCATTCTGAGCCCACCCCTGCTACCACAGTAGAGAGGCGGAGCTGCATATCCTTCGAGTGTCACACAGACTTGCTACTAGAAGATCGTTTCGATGAGATAGCTGAGTTCGATTCAATAATTCACCAAATGCAGCTGCTTCTTGTGAAAACGAATAGGACAAGAAACCATGCTGCGGAATAATCGTATGTAAACTAAGAATATTTTCAATGAAATCTACACCTTACTGATAAACGTCCTTTGTATCTCTGATGTGTTTTATTCTTGTTTAAGTGACACCCAAGTAAACTGAGGAGCAGATGCAGTAACCTTTCGATGAAGAAGGGTTCATCTACATAGAAGAAGAACAATGATAGAGAATGGGCAACAGCACTGTCTCGGTTATAGCTTCGAAAGTAAAAAGAATGAAGACTCTTATAATGATTCATGCTGTGTCATATAGCTACATGTATGTCTGAAACCCTACGAAACTCTTGGAGTCTTTTTGATAGATCGATATTCGTCGCTACCCCCGGAATGAATCACCCTAGGCTGTATGCAAATTTGCCGCTAACGCGATGAGAATGATGTTTGTTATTTCAGACACAGTGTCGCAAGCAGAATATCGCTGAGAGTCATTCAGAAGTTATAATATCGTTATTCTTTGTACATTCTATGTAAATTTTACCTAACAAATTTCAGGCAGCCTGCGCAGCTTTACAACCGCATATAGATTGGGGCGACCTTTGTGAGTAGCGTAGTCTTGGAGACTTTTTACCATCGCAATCTTGATGACGCTCAAATTCCCTCATGTAGAATTTTAGAATTTGTCTCATTCTACTGTTGAGAGAACCTTTTTCAATACATTTCGACGCTCCAGATACATCAATATCCATCAATCCTTCTGTAGCAGGATCATGGCTTTCTTGTTGGTGCTGGAGGATTTGATGTAGCTGTTTGCTCACCACTACGATAACTTCAGGTTCATCAAAGTCGAAGCATTCAATGATACATAGGGAGGCTTGGAGAAGTTCTTGGCGTTCTTGGCATTGGATGTGCCCTATAGCATTGAATATGGTTGCTAAGGCGATAGTACTTGCTCGCTGTGTCGAGAAGTTGTAGTCTCGTACAGCAAGCTCAGCCAAATACTTTATTTCATCCATGAGAAACCCCCATGTTCCCTCCGGGATGTCGATATAATGCCGGAACAAGGAGAGGATGAAGAGTCCAACTTGATGAGCGGTCGGTGCATTGCAACGCCAAGATAGGCCAGTCAACAGTGTGCGTTCCATATCCTCGATCTCATCCACGGTGTAGGAACCGTGACATATCTCGGCAAAGAGGTCACTGGACATGGCAACAGGTTCGTTGACCTTGATGGCAACATACAACGCCGTGATAGAGAGCAGCTGAAACTTGTTCTGATCACGTAGAGCCTCGTCGCCGAATTTGCTGGGCATGGAGAGATATCGGTCAACCATGTCCATCGCTACAGCAACAACCTCTCTTGAGAATTGACAGTGATCAACTACGCCGTAGCACCAGTCGACTATTGCCATGCGATCGTCAGCAGTGAGTATGGTTGGTTCGCGAGGATCGAGATATCCACTGCATTTATAGACGGTGCGCTCCTTCTCAATCATGACGACGAGAGATTCAGCCACGGCAGTGGCATCTTGGGATAAGTTCTGTGATGGCTTCATATTTTTGTTGTATTACTCCTACTTTTTATGCGTGTACCCCTTCGTGTTGTAGAGGAAGAAGTGGAGATAGAGGCTACTCCATAAAGGTAGTTGCAACAGGCAACAGTCATACATACTTCGATACTGCACGTAGACAGAATCAGGTACCCACGACGGTCCACGGTGATGGTTATCGTAAGAGAAAAAAGTCCGGATTCCGGATTTGTGACACAATCCTCCATGACGAAAAGCGCTGATAGGGTGTCTTTTAATGTGTCATTACACAATTAAGTGACACAAAATCATAAAATAAGACGAGAGACGTTAAACGTCAAATCAAGCGAGGCGTGAACCGTCGTGCGACATGACGAGCTCCTTTGCTAAAACTCGTGAATCAAATTCCGCTTTTATGAAACCTCAATGGTCATTGTCTTCTTCATTTTTGCATTACTTCGCCATTATGAGAAATAGTAAACTTTTACTCCGCTGAGCAGCTTTGAGACACAGGTGTTTATGGGGTCGGTTCTCCATACCAATAACAGCGTGAATCAAATAATCGGCTCTTATGTAACTCCTAATGGTCATCATGTCTTCTTCATGCCTATCGTGCCTGAGCAACTTTGACTTTGCTTGGGCAAAGCTCAAGCTGCAAGGGAGTTTGTGTTTGAACAGCTCGAGTTTACAGCACACAACTCGTGAATCCGGACTTTCTTTTTTGATATCAGAGGTCATAATCGATATTTACAGATCAAGTATGCAAGTAGTCATAAGTAAGCGTCAGTATGTTCGGTTTCGTCGCTTACGTAGGTACTTAAGGTTGCGGTATTGCTTATTTTTGTACTAATTCCTATTGTACCACATACTAGTAGTACGTAGCTTTTGTTAGGGGAAATTACTAGCAAAAGTCTATGTAAGTCAATTTTTGGTAGTGGTACCTTACTTTCTACTCACAAAACTTTCACCATGGTTTTTAACAAGTAACAATTTACCCTTCCCTACGCTAACAAAAATGTCTTTCCTATGCTAAACAGATAGCAACCCATTTAGTACTTATATAGATAAGTCGAAAACCGGTGGGAGTATGCCATTAACGGGTCCACAATTTTGTCGAAGTTTTTTGCCTAAGTAAGCCCTAGATAATTTGCCACCAATTTTGTCGAAACAGAATGCCGCTAATAACAAAGTCTTGCCAATTTATTCAAATAGACATATAGGAAGGCCTAAAACCGCCGGAAGTCCGTTATTAACCCATCTTTATTTTTCGTAGAACAGTATGCCCATTATGCAGTAATTGCCTTGATTTAGAAGAATTAAATGTGGAGAGGTAGGTACCAGTAGGTATATCACATAGGTATATTCTACAGTAGGAATAGTACAAAAACAAGCACCACCGCAACCTTAAAAATTAACTTTCAAAGCAACCTTCCGTGTGGTCAAATGGGTTATCACAAATACATTCTGGTACTTCCTTGCAGTAATCGCAGGTGCCTTTTCCAGAACAGTTCGACGGGCAATTTAAATCGGGGCACACTGCTGCAATTCTAGGGCATACGACAGAGTAGCCAGAATTGACGTCGATAACTTGTTCATGGTAGGTGCAGTGAAATAATTTCCCTTGGACGAAGAAACTCATTGTCTTTTCTACTGGATTGCAAAAAGTCTCCAAGCATACAGGAATTCCTGCGTCAGTTTCATAGCATCTACTGTTTTCTTCAAATGATTCCCCAACGAGAGTTGATGTTGATGTCACTTTCTCTGACGAGCAGGGGATCAAGTGTTGGGATCGCATAGGACAGTAGTCGACGTCACTGTGTTTTGATCCAAACTCAGGTTTATCCGGCAGAAAGTATTGAAAGTTCTTTGGGGGATTGGCATAAGGACTTAAATCACATCCAGCCTTGTTATGATGTGTGTAATCGCAACCAGACCGAGTTCCTATCGCTTCTTGGGAGGAACAGAAAAAACCCAAAGAGTAGTCTGGGGTGACCCCCTTATGAACGCAATCATCCTCAACAAAGCCACAGCCGGCACCACGGCCAAAGGTTGGTGTCGTAGCAGCACGAAAGTTGGCCTTGTACCAAGAAGAGTCTTCTAAAAGAGCCAGCGAAAGGGGTGATATCGCATAAGCCGCATCTTCGTTCGTTGCAATTGTCGTCATGTCTTCGTCAAAGTGATAGCGTAGGTCGAGATTGAAAAAGGTGCACTCATTGTGGTCTGGATGCGGAAGTGGATCACTAAGTCTAGCACCGTCGAGAGTCTGGCAGTCAAAATGATTCCGCACTACTCTCTTGACTATTGGCGACACAATTTCGAAGTAAGGGACATTGCCGTTGCCCATCTTTTCCTGAATCAAGTTCGACAGCATTATTGTCTGTGTCTGCTTAGTGTCGCCTTCTGCGCAAGATATATCGACTAATCGTTCGCCCCATAGCCTTCCAGTCTCAGAACTACGAAAGAATTTGAATAAACTTGGAGACAAACCGAGAAATCTTCCCACCAGCTGGGAGACTAACGCAATATGTTTTTCTGTTTCCTTTTTGTCCACTTGATCATCTTGTACGTCCATTTCATCAAGACAAACTGTAAGCGATCCAACAAGTGGCCGCATGTTCTGATCAAAGTGACAAATATTCATCTTCGGCATCGAATTAACTCCACATGTGAATTCGTCTCCAGGCTCAACATATATCAAAATGTCTGCTTCGGCGACGCCGTTCGTACGATCATATTCAGAAATTGACGTTTCTCCACACGTTAAAGCTTGAGGAACAATATTCTGCAAGGAAGAACGTATCTTCAAGGCATCGCCCCACAATTTTGCCACTGCAGGGAAAATATGCTTCTCGTAAGCTATCATTCTAGCTCTAGTTGGATTGTACAGCTTCATGTCGGCAAGGGCGAACGCTTTACCCAAAGAACGGACACGAGCCAAAAGGGAAGATGTGTCAAAAACGATCCGTATATTTTGAACTTGGTCGCTGTAAGCAACACGAATGCGTCTGTTTTTGGCCTCGGCCGTTGAGGGGACTTCGATGGACTGTGGATTTAGACTTTCTGCCGCGTCATATTGTGCAAGCTGGTGTTGAGCGTGTCTAGCGCGCCCAGGCATTTTGTGACCTGTTAAAGTTGCAACACGAGATGACCGGATAGGTAAACTATCAGGGGATATGTCCTGAAGACGGCGAGGAACGACCGAAGGGCCGTAACTCGGGCACATACTTTCAGGCTCCTCTAGCGGTTCCGCCTGTGATGTCACCCGGGCCAACGGTTGAAGTAGTGACTCCCCAGGTATGTTCAAGCTATTCGAAATTCCGATTTGATCAAAGTTCTTCAGCATTGTGTACTCGTCTTCTTCGTCAGACATTGACAGAAGAATCCTGTTCCCCGTAGACTCATTCAAAGCATCATTTTCGCTCTCTACCGAAGCATTGTGCTCAGAAGCCTTGAACAGAAAACTAAGTAATCCACGGGGGGCGGTGCTGTCAGTTTGTCCTGATGCTAGATCTCCTCCCGTTTGAGGAGGCGCCTCATCAACTGTAGGAGCATCGGTCCCTTTCAAGAATCTATCGATTGAAAGAGTAGGACTCATTGTGGGCGCTTCAGTTGTCTCGCATATTGGGATACCATCATCAATCATTCTTTTGAAAGAATGTAATTGAGAAAAATGATGAGTGATGCGCACAAATATGTTGAATCTTCATTCAAGCACTTCCTACTTACTCTGGAGGATGACACGACTCAAAGAGTGCTCTCCACTGACAACCAAGTCCAGAATCTAGACAATCTGTCTCTGTTTCAAAGCGATCGCAACTACATTCAGTGGTATTACTCATGAGAGTCATACCTAGTCGCCTCACCAGTTCATCCTCGGACATACCATCCAGCTTCTCTTCTTTCCGATACACTTTGACAAAGGGGGCTCGTGCACCATATAAACTTCTATCTGTCATTTTGTACATACCATCTCTTCTCTCTCTGCCAAGGTAAGCAAGGTAATCACTTCCAGTGGGTCCTTTTGGGCCAATAAGCTTGTCCCCGCGAAGTTGATACCGAATCGGTTGATGCTTTGCATACAAGTTTTCGCCATCTTCTCCGTTTCGCTCAACCCACTCCTTGCAAAAAGCGTTGCGTTGCTGTGTATTGTACAGCATATCCATGTCCTGCACAACCTGAGTGTGGTCTGGGTTCCAGCGTTGGGCGAGATGAATGGTTTCCTTGCAATATGGAAATTTGAGGCAGAACGGATAACTTGCAGGAGTAAATGGCACCACAGGCACAAACATGCCAGGTGTAAACATAAGATCAACGTGCCTTGAAACCTGGTGATAACTGTTCGTGATCATGAACCACTCTGTTGTGACATCTGCCGAACATAGATCCATGAAATCAGGCTTGTCCCGGAACTGCAGTGACACAGGTACGCTGGTATACATGGAGTAATCATGAGCGTTGTTGATAGATGGAGGGATCATGATGATCACTCTGCTAAATGGGTGATCTTTGCTGTCAAGATTCTTGATCAGATTAAGTGAGCGGTCGAAGAACCACTCTGAAACTACCAAAGTAATCTCAGTGCGAGCTGGATCCCAAGGCGAATACAGTTTCGCACCATGGATGACATATTCAGGACCTAAATGCCTAGGAATTAGATTCGTAGCAGCATAGTTGTGAATTGCCGCCGTGAATTTGTACGGTTCTTCATCCTTCCATGCTGTTGATGTGCAGATCAAGCGAAGAAGCAAACGAGTTAGCTGTGCGTGGGATCAATTCGACCATAACAATGCAAATTAACGATAGACTCACTTTTTGCCCACCTTGTAAACATTGCTTTATTATCAGAAAGGGTGATATTTTCTCCTTCCTCATTGAGCATAATCTTAGGAGCAAGCTGTGGAACAATACCAAGCGTTCCTTCTACCCACATTTGACTCATTCGATAGTCATACGGAATCGAGTTATAAGG
The DNA here is from genome assembly GCA_036940005.1 of Skeletonema menzelii. Classification (NCBI taxonomy): domain Eukaryota; phylum Bacillariophyta; class Thalassiosirophyceae; order Thalassiosirales; family Thalassiosiraceae; genus Skeletonema; species Skeletonema menzelii. The sequence goes on along the minus strand of JALLBH010000278.1, from coordinate 9,466 downwards.
GCTACTTGCCTCGACTTCCAGCTGACCCGTCAAACGTTCGAGGAGTGGATGACTTGTATTGTATATCCCATTACCATTGGTATGGTGAAGGAGAGATATCGGAATGTCCTCGTAAAACGCATCCCACTTATCTCCATCATACTGACTGTAATGGTTGACGAATAGTAGAGATTAGCCGCAAATAAGAGTCGGCAAATATTAGTCACATTAATCACCCAACGGAAAGAACTTACGCTCCCAAAACAGCAAAAGGCCGGTGTGCATCGATCTCTCCTGTAATCACATCCAACCAATAATTTTTCACCGGGACCTGTGGGCACAAATGGCAATTGGTTCAAACGATGAGACATGGACAAAGAAGGGACTGGCGAAACGGCACAAAACACAACACGAAGACGAACTCACACTATCTCCCTCCATCAAGTAAAACCCATCATAATCTCCCCATTCCCCGCTCTGGATAATTCGAAATCCTGCCTCGTATTGACGATTCGGTCCATTCACCCAATTATACAACTCCTCTTGCGCTGTTGGAATATACAGGTCCAATTCCTGCGGAATATTCGCCTCCACCACGTATATATTGTCAGAGCATCGACTCCAACCTCCTGGATTATAAAATTCTTCCAAAATCGTATCCACAGCGTTTACGGCATCCTTATTGTCGGAGAAGGTTTGAGAGTAAAATAGAAACAAGTCGACGGAAGTTGTTCGTGTTGCATCTGAGGAGACATCATCAAAGTAATCCTTCTTTTTGGGTTTGCGTTTACATCGTTTGAAGAAATTATTAGCAATCCCCCTAAAGAACGATTTGGAGTTGTTACTACTAGCATCATAATCAGCTTCACACTCCCAATCTTCTTGTTCATCCTCCGCAAGTTTGCGCCCCATGCCATTGATGGACATGTCAAATAGAACCCATTCTTCCTCGTCTCCCTCTACACCCGAGTCATCTTCAGCTGCACGACATGGGACTAAACTATTCCAACAAGCAAATGTCGTCGGGAGGGGTTGGGCATCAAACTCACAAAAGGGCCTCATCACAGCAAGTCTTGAAACGATGCCTCTTTCACGATCAGGGCGATCTCTGTTCGGTCCCACTTGTTTTTGTTGCATGGTTTCTAGTAGATTAATATTGGATGTGGATATGTAGTAGGATGAAGTAACGTATGGATGATCAAACACAAACTCTGGATATATTTGGACTGAAGACTCGTCTTTGGAAGGGAATTTTAGCATGAGTGCAGCATTGTTGTGAATGATTACTTTGTAGGTGAATTTGGATACCATTGTAAGTATGAGAACGAGGAGGAAGCGTGTCACCCCAATCGTTAATTTGGTTTGCCGGGGTGGGGGCAGGCCTTTCCGCAGCAGCTGTAGCGATGAATCAGCAGGGGCAAAATAATGATTATTAACCTCCTCAATATTTTCACCCTTCTCATTTGTTCGTTGTGTAACATTATGACCATTGCGATGACCACCTCTTCGGAGAAAATACTTCTCAGCCCAGCTAAAACTCGATAGACCAAACACCGGCTCCTCATCATTTGATTCATACCCATCAACCTCTACATTTAAATGTTTTTGGATGATACTAGAGTATGGTGTGGCCACGTCGGATGAGCCGATGGGGGCGACAGCAGCCCCCGACGCAGCGGCAGAAAGATTATCATCGGTATTTTCATGAAACGCGTCGACGGGATGCTGCCTCCTCCTCGTAGATTTGGGAGGTCGAGATGTCTGCATCATAATATTATTGCTAGCATCTCAATACTCTTTACTCATAGTCTCCAGATGCGAAAAGCTATGCTCAGTGCTCACAACAGCAGCGCAACAACATCAACATCCGTTGTTGTGAGGCAAAAGGCAAAACTAAAAATGTGAGAGGCAAAACTGTGCGTCCCAAACCCAAAGGCGACGGAGGGTATTAATTTTGGATAAATATAATCTGTCGAAAGGGTCCATGACGAATGTGTCAACATCGCTCAAATAAAAGTACATAGAAATGAAGAAAATTTACCCTTATGTGTTCGTGTGGCCAGGAAGGAAAATAGGATTATCTTACCCTCTCTACCCTCGTGAGCTATGACTGTGACCGAAAGAAAGCTAGCTCTCTAGAGAGCTAACTCTCTCTGTCTCTCTCTCTCTTAAGAACGGAAGTAATAAGATAAAGATCTCTATTGTTGAGATGACTTCGCGACTCTTCAATAATGATTTCTCGAAGTATTTCATTATTTCAAGATCCATCATCAGGCCAAGCCACCGCAGAAGCATCCGGGCGGCAAGAGACCATACTAATACTAAATAATGATAAGCAAGGAGCCTTAGATTTTAGTCTGCTTTCTCTCGTCGTTCCTTCCCTTGAATAATACAACTCCAACGACACCAACGACTGCGGCGGCTGCAGCTGCGTATTGCAGCGTCCGGTGTCTTCCCATCAGTCCCAATAACCTTGTACCTGTGCGTTGGTAATTCGAATGGGGTTCATACGCTATGAGTGACTTTCGTTTCTCCATCAGTTCGTCCATCGAGGTTACATAAACCTTCGATGGTGCGGGAGGTGGCGCTTCTTTCAGAGGAAAGGTGCGACCGTAAACATGTGTGAGAATTCGTGAGCGAGACTCTTTCTTCATTATCAACGAGTCGTATACGTCAAGAATCATGTTTCTGTCTAACTTGCGCAATGCGGCAGCCACCACCTCTGCATTATCAAATGGGATGTCTTCGAGGGATGATTCATTGTCAGCATACAGAGTCTCTGGTGCATATCTTCTAATTTTGCCAAATTGGTTATTGGCTTCAGTGCCTAGTTTTCGGATTGGTTTAGTAAGCTCCTTAGCCAGTGACTCGGCATAGTCTTGAATCTCTGTGGAGGGCATGTCTTCCAGCTTTGAGCGAAAATTCAATAGGAAATCATCTATTCTCGCGGCGACATCTTTTGGCTCAACCTTTCGGCTGAGGACGTAGACTGTCAAAGAATCAATTGACGTCGTCAGAGGAGTGGCGTTTGTAGAGTAACTCATGTCATAGAAAGAGCTAACAATATATCCAAGCTGTTGCTTGGTCCTCAGCTCGTTGAAGCAGGGCTCCCGAATCATTTTGGAGATCAAACGAACGCAAGCACTCCACTTTAAGGTTTCTTTTGATGAGAGTTGTTTGCCTTTGAAGCCTTCGTGTTGAGATTGATATGTAACGACGACTGCACCATTTTCTTCCTTGGGATTCTTCGATTCGAAATGCAGTTCAATGTCCTCTCCTGCTGGGAGCCGTCTCTCCAAAGGACCTGCGATAAAAGTTGCAGACACTTCTTGTTGAGCCACTAGATACGCAAAGCAAATGAAAGAAAAAGTTATTTGTTTCTCACAATACTTACCTGAAGCCCAAGAGTCGCTGATACCGTCCTCAGATGCTCCATTTTGCGTTACATGCGAACGAGTTGCATCGATAACACTTGTTGCATCAGAAAAGAATGATCTTGCTTGTTTCTCTGAAACATTACCAGTGTACAACACTTCAAGTGACAGGTCGTCATCAGTCCAGATCATCGAGTGATGTTTCTCAACATCCCTCAAAGTGATCGCTTTAGCAATTTCAAGATTCTCCTCGACTCCATTGCCCTTGTAGTTCAGCAGCAAATTTCGATAATAGATGGCAAGAGAATCGGCTCTCCTGGATTCAAAGAAGGAAGACAGTCCCCTTATGGTTTTATCTTTGGCCGTCGAAAAATGTCTCTCTTCCAAGAAAGACGGTGATGTCAATTCCTTCAACAGCTTCAAGGCAAGATCAGGTAAACGATCTGAATACCCGTGACAAGTTAATGTGAAACCTGACGAAGTTTTCGACAATGACCAGCCCAATCCAGCGAGATATGCATCATACGTATCTATAGCCAATGCATCGGCAAAAATGCTCTTGAGAAGCTCCGATGTCAACGACGTTTTGGTATCGTATTCCCAACTAGATTGATAACTTTCATCTGGGAGGAGCTTGTTTTCTGATACACGGGTGCGGATCAGAACAGTCAAATATGCCTTTGGCAGTGCATAACGTTCATCTAACTTCCACCAAAGACGACCCGAAGGTTCATTGACAATTAACTTTGGAGGAGACACCGGAAGCTCGATTCTTTGCACTTTTGCCTCCTCGGGCAACTCCTCACAAAGTTCTAACGATCTTGGTATATATCGATTCGGCTCTGGCAAGTGGATCGATTCCATCTCCTTTACACCTATTCCTTCGCCCCAAAGCTTCACGTCACTTTCATCCAAAGGAGAGACATAGTATTCTACACCGTACCATTTCTCAACCTGTTTTCCAAACGCAAAACCATTTGGAGCGACCGTGGGTGTTTCGTTGTCAGCGTACAATGCTTCCATTTCGTCCCAAGCCCCCTCACTGCAACGTTCAATGAAGCAGTTGTTGGGCACAATCTGCTGGCAGAAATCGAGCAATTCTGAGAGTGGAAGAGAATCTCTTGTCTCATTCAACAGGCTACCAGCAGAAAGACAGTTGGCAGTGCCATATTTTGAGATACTTTGCGATGCACTTTGTGCAAAGTTATAAACACTCCCAGGACTGGTTTGATGGAATTGCATGCGATCGAGTTTCCCAACTTCCTCCCAGATACGGTAGAGGTCGTCTTTGCCCGATCCATCATCACTTTGGCATGCACCATCACTCAATTTAAGCGTCTCCTCAGCCACAGTACATAACATCTTTGCGTACGCAAAAATGTACTTGACGATATCTTTCCAATTTTCCTCTCCCTCTTTGGTCAAACTGATAGTAATTTGAAACAAGTTCTGATCGGGGGCACTGATACGAGGACCAGAACTCAGACTTGTAATCCAACCAGCATTTTGGAACAAGGCGAATGGAGATCCTTTCCCCTCATGTCCGAATAGATGAGACATTAAATGTGACGGAGAACGATCAGGTTCAGCATATGATGGAGGAATGGGGAACAGAAGCACCACCTTTCTAACATTTTGGATAGGTTTGGTAGTAACCACAACGGGCCACTTCCCCCCCTGAAGTTCTGCTCTAAATGCAGATTGATGTGCCACATTTTTAGCAGCATCAATTGGCACGGGGGGAGAATCTCTTGCGGCCTCTGCAATCATTTGTGCAGCTAGATGATCCATCTTTTGCCACTTCTCCTTCTTTTCCGGTGTGATTTGGTCGTCGTAATCATCAACTTCATTTTCATCATCATTATTTTTTGACGATCGATCTGCGATCATTCCAAAACGAGGGACTACCCACTTTTCCAATTCATCCAGTGTCTGTGGACCTACTACCACAACTGTCATATTATCCGGTCGATAGTGATGTCTATGAAATGCCAATAATGCAATCCGGACGTATTCAGCCATATCGGCATCATCACAATTTCCATCAATACTACGGACTAAATCTTTCAATGGATGATCATCGTCACTTCCTCCCCCCTCCTTCTTTTGGATGTCATTATCATCATCTTTCTTTTCACCATCGTCATCGTCAACACAAGCAGGCAACGTGATTCGATTCCCCGTCGAAAACTTGGAGTAGTGGTGATTGTTATCCGCCAACGCTTTCAACACCTGCAGCCTCCGCCTTCCGTCGCTTACCAAATTTTTACTATTTTCGCTATCCACCGCCTGAACTTCCCTAGCCGTACCACTCCGAGTAAAGAGCGGACTGACAAAGAAGTTGCTAAATATATCCAACGCATGTTCACCAAACTCGGCAAGGATATCGAATTGATAGGTGGTATGAGACATGGACGTGGAGGCATTGGATTTGCCGCCATGCTGCGCGAGAAAATGTTTGTATTCATTCTCTTCAGGATAACGCTTCGATCCGAGGAAGCACATGTGCTCAGTAAAGTGAGCGAGGCCGGGGAGGGACCGGGGATCGCACGATGCTCCGGCGTTGACGCTTACAGCTGCGGCGAAGTGTTTGGATTGTGCATCTTGGGTGAGCAGGACGGTCACGCCATTTTTTAGGCGAAGTGCTTTGTATCGTCGATAGTCAGCGTTGCCCTGGACTGGGGGTGGTAAGTAGGTCACCTCTGGGGTATCTGATGATTGCTGAGCAGCCATGATGGTTGGTATTTCTGTGGATTTGGTTCTTCTTGCCCTCAGATGCCGTTGATGGTTCAACTCAAACTCATCATCTTTGTCATCGATGATCGCATATTTTGGATTTGGAGGTGGAGGGTGGAGGGTGGAGGAGAGAAAGGAGGCTGGAGAAGCAACAGCGAAGCAAAGCAAAGAAAAGAAGGAGAGCAAAGGGAAGTCTCCTTCGATACCTTTGTTTGTAGCGGCGGGGTGACTTTGGCATGTACATTGTTTCTGCTATTTAACTGATGTACTAATGTTGTCATAAAAGGCTTTGCAATTTTCAACGTTATAATCTGCAGCATTATAAGAAGGAAGCGGTAAGATTAGTTTGGGTTCGCTTCTGATTCAGATTCAGGTTGAACAAGAAGGGAAACTAGCAGGGAGTCTTGGTTTTAGCTTATTTATGGCTCTAGCTTCTTCCTCCTTGGAATCGATGTGGTTCGTCTTCTTCGAGGGCTTTTCTTATGGCCATCCCCATGATCATGATGCTCATGCTTATGATGAACTCGAATGCGACGTATATTCTTTAACCAGTCATCTCTACCAATTCTCTTTGTCCGCCCAACCTCATCAACCACAAATCTTATGCAATCATCTGTGCGGTCACTGATGATGCTGTAAGTCCACTGCTCATTTGATCGTCTCACAAAAGCAAAATCTAGTTTCTTCAAACGGGATATGCCCTTCATTGCCTTATCCGGATCTTCTTCCTTCATGTCATGACGCCATCGAGCAGGCATTCCAAGATCGTAGTCTGGATGGAACTGATTGCTCCTATTCTCATCTGCATTGGCAGCATGCTTTTTGGGGCTCGTTGATGCTGCGGCTGAACTAGAGGGACTGCCGTTACACCAATTGCAATCCAGGACCAAACCATTCTCGTAAACCAAGGTGCCCCTTCCGTGAGGCTGTATCATCGAATTGACTTCCCCAGTGAAGTGGCCTACCATACCACGGCGATCGACCCACTTGAGACAGATAACTTTTGATGGGCCTGCGGATGATTGGATATGGGAATAAGAGCAGGAGGATTGAGTTGTTTCTCCCAAGTAATAACTCTTCTCTGGTAGATGCTCTCCTAGCCCTTGCCCACTCTTTGGCTTTGAGCCAAACAAAGCCGACTCCATCCTCCTTTCCTCTTCTTCGATCTCTGCCAACATCCCGTCTAAAGCGTCGAGCGACTTCACATCCCTGTCCCTGGATTGATGAACCGCTTTTGATCTCGATGCAGAAAAATGTATCCCCGCCTCCCTCTGATCACAATGAGCATTATCACTCATCTTCGATTTACTCAATGCAGCGCTCGCTTCTTCCAAGGAGATCAGAAACCTTTCTGCGTCATCATACGAGTTGTTCCTTGGACGCGGCTTATGCGGAGAAAGGGCTGTCGGTTTGCTCTGAACAGAGTCATGCAATGCCCTTGTATGCATCGCTGCCTTTTTCTTCCTCAGCCGATCAACTCGTCGTGCTCTTTCACTTGTATCTGGTCGCTTCTGCTTCTGCTTCTGCTTCTGCTGCTCGAATTCAAAGCTGCGGTCCTCTGCAATTTCATCACCAGTGAACATGCCTTCCATCATGTCAAAGATATCACCCATGGATGATGANGTGGTCCTCTGCAATTTCATCACCAGTGAACATGCCTTCCATCATGTCAAAGATATCACCCATGGATGATGACAAGCGTTTCCTTTCATTTCTCTTTTGTTTTGTGTTACGCCTCTTGTCCGTATCATTTCTGAGCGTCTCGGTCAAAAAGCGTTCCAAATCTGAGTCAGTCGTCTTGATTGAATCTTTCGATGCCGAATCAGTGCACGGCTTCTTGTATGAATCATCCAATGATATGAGTTCTTCGAAATAATCATGCACGTCAACGTCACTCCTCTCGGTGTCAGTGTCAGCTGCCATTGTATGTGCATGTGACTCTTTCACTTTCAAAATCGGCTTCGGGGTTGGGGGTGTTGCCGTAGGAGTTGATGTCTTGGGAGCTGATGCCGTCATGGTAGGATCACCAACTCCAACTTGATGCCTTGAGTCATCCCTTCCTTCATCACAGCAGGTCTTCTCCTCTCCGACATTTTGAGTGACAGGGAGATGTTTATCAAGATCAAGATCCAGGAGAAAGTCGTTTGTTTCACTCGGGGGATCATCGCATCCAAATGTCTTCTCTATTAACTCGTTCCAATCTGAAAAAGTACTGACTAAACTCAAATCGTCATCACTGTCAACGCTGCATCTGGAGGAGTTACTTGACAAATGGTGGCAGCCTTGCTTACTCGTACTTCCTGATTGCTTGGTCTTGGTAAGAATCGTCTTGATCTTGACTTTTTTGCCAGCATTCTGTTCATTTTTCGTGCTGCTCCTTGCCAACACATCCAGACATCCAGATAAGCTATCTATGGATGATGATCGACTAATATTGGCACTGTCGTGACTTCTGGCCGAGCCGTAGATATTTTGACGCATTAATCTCTGTTGCCGCTTCTTGCTACTTTTCTTTTTACCACCATAGCTACTAGTATCATGCTCGCTCATCTTGGTTGGAACAGTCACAGAAGCTGCATCAAGGAGAAAGGCGGCAATGAATTCAGATGCATGTTGCTTCTGCTGCTGCTGCTGACCTTCTTGTTGTTCTTTACGATGACGAGGCTGCGGCTTGCTTGGCGGCCTTTGCTTTTTCAGCAAAGGAGGAGGGGGAGGCTGACCACCGGGTGTTGTGATTGTGTTGAGATGCGGCGGTATCTTATTCATTGGTGTCGTCCCATCAAATGTGGAGTGTTGCTGGTGATCATCATGTAACCAGTGTCTCATATCATGTCGTCGAGGCGAAGGAACATCTCGTCCGGGTGTATCATCCCCCTTACCTTCAGCACTAACCGGCAAATAATATGGGAATGGCGTCGTCGGATTCATCTGCATATCAATTGTGACTGTAGCAAGGGTTTCTCCGTCATCTCGTCTCATAAAATCACAGAGTGTCGAAGGAAGCTGATTGATTGAACAGGCGGTAGGTAAGTAGCCTGAAATGTGAAGAAGTGTGCGATGGTGAAACGCTGCAAATCATGCATGCAGGCGGAAAAATGCACAGCTTGAAGACTGTGTTGAAGAAGAACACCGACAAATTTGATCGTGAAAAGCGTTCATACAAAGTTCTCCGGTATTAATGGGACAAATACTAAAAAGGTTAACCTTTTTTATTATTCAGCTTCTTTCTTGGTGGCAGGGACTTGCACGCACGTGGAACTTCGTCTTCGAGGATGCCTTGAACGACTTTTCTTCCGTACATCCGAATGATCATGAATACCCTTGAACTCGAATGCGACGTATATTCTTTAACCAGTCATCTCTACCAATTCTCTTTG
>JALLBH010000277.1:0-28489 GCA_036940005.1 Skeletonema menzelii | reverse complement strand
GCTACCAATTCCTCTGTAGCTTTTGCAACAATGGTTGCAAAACCGGCGTAACGTCTATGTATGTAGGCGGATTACGTACCTGTACCTTCCTACCTATGCAGGAATCCCTTCAGAAGAATACTCCCATATTCATTGTGTACTCATAGAGACCAAAGACTCAAGGCGCCAAATTTGTGGTTGTCAAATATTTGTGCGCGAAGGACACAAGTGGAGGAGCTCCTCTGAATCACAGAACAAAACCATCACGATTCGACGAACCATCGGCTGTGCTTTCACGTCGTGGAGGAAGCGGCAGTTGCACAAGAAGAAAACAAGTGCTCCACGCAAACGGTAGACACAGCCAACCGTTCTCAGCTACCTACTATCCCTGCCTCGACCTGCAAAATCTGCTTTTTCAATAGATCTTCTGGATATAGCTTAGTATCTTCTCATCAAACGACTACAGTACCATCATGAAGAGGGAAATCGACTTAATATCATATCTGTTCCACACAGAAATGAAGATACTTTCACTTCTCCTGTCCTCCATCAGGAGACAGAAAAAGAACGCTGCATCGGTACTTTCCATATCTTTCATATTTATATTGTTCTTCGCTGGAAGAGGCATCACCGAAGCACATCTAGCGGTGCCATTTCTCAGGGGAGGCTATTCATCATATTCAGTCCCAGCGGCAAGACCAATGGGCATGGGTGCGCAACCAGTCGGGAAATTATATGGATTGACAAGCTTGAAACGAACATTGACAAATATCAGTGATAAGATCAAACGAACCAAACCAATCGAAGCGGATGGCAGTCAACACTTAGACGAAGTATTGAGGGCATTCCAAAACGTTCTCAACGGCAACGATATTGATACTTCCCAGCTTCTGAAGGCTTGTCGAGCGCATCTCAAATTGATGAAAAGTGGCGGAGCTTCCTTGCGACTTGTTGCGAAAGATTTAGAGTCAAACCTTCTCAAAGCTGAAACGCCGTTCATGAAAGCACCCAAGCAGGGCAAGACACTCTATTCTCTTCTTGAAAGTGAGAGACATAGTGGAATTCATGAAGAAGGAAATTTGCTCGCAAATGAATCTGCTGCAATGGTATGTTGTTTGTTTAAAGCTTGGATTTCGATTCAAAATTACGACTCCTGCACACAACTCACTCCTTCATCTTCTATTGCTTACATGTACAGGGACTTCTTTGGATCCGGCGCTCTCTTGCATTCCAGTTGGATCTATTCGAATCATCGCTTGTTTCTGAAAAAGGGAAAGACCCTGGAGTAGCAGCCATAGACGCCTACGAAAAAAATCTTTTGCCATATCATGGTTGGATGCTGCAGAAGGTGTTTCCGCTATCACTCTCAGCCATGCCGAAGCGTAATGCATTCATTTCTGCACTTGGTGGAAGCGAAGAGCCCGTAAGTTTTGCACATGAAGAGGAAATCGTGAAAAAGCTCAGTACATTACTCAAGATGTGGCGTCCAATAATCAAGCGATGGCGCCACGACTTTGAGTCACTCAACTTGGAGGATGTAAGACCTGCATAAGTAGAAACTGTACAAGATGCTCGAGTCTCATGCTCGTGGCTTGAGTGATGTATGTTGTAGCTGTTGATATGTAAATTAAATTAACTAATGCGCAACGTTTAATGGTGCACAAGCATAGTAAATAAGTCTTGACTCACTGATTAAGCTTTACTCCAAAGGACCGATTCCAAGGAGGATACTTAGGTACCTGCATGGGCCGCTGAAGATGGTTAGGCTGTAGCCAATGCAAGGTACCTATGCCTATTGCCTTGAAGTCGATCGAGAACAGAGAAGTGAGAGAACAATTCTTGGGAGGGCGAGAGAGGAGAAGAAGAAGTCATTTTTCACGTAGGAATTAGTAATGAAATTGCAACACCCCGAAGGAAAAAAGGTGTCAAAGTGTCAAGTGACACCCCACCACGGAGTAGTATGTTGAGGGCACTTTATTCCACTCTTTCCGTATCTTCACGAAGGAATTAGTAATGAAAATTGTGGCTGCTCAACGCATCAACAAGTCGCCAATTTCGGCACATGAACTTACCTCTCACACCACACGCACAACATCATACCACTCACATTAATGTTCCAATTCCTCCTGCGAGAGTGAAAGACTTCGAACCATAGTGTTTGTTAAGGAGGCTGCGCTTGAAGAAGAGATACACTTAGACAATCATCGTCATCCTTTTATTACCAGAGACCAATACATTTGTACAGATAGAACCATCATGATAGCAGAGCCGGCTTTGCATTACTCGAGCACTCATCTGAATGAGCTTGAGTTGGAGGCAGCAGTCCCCTACGATTACATAATCGTAGAGGGACTCGCACTACCACGTGTTGCTTCTTCCAAATTAAATTTGCGTTCAAGCAAGTTAGATGGAGTCATTCGTGCCTTCGCAAGGGTGTTCCATGGACATAACATTGACACGGCACGCTTATTGGAAGCTTGCCGAGCTCAAAATGAGCTACTAAAAATAGGTGGCACTGCTCTGTGCCTTGCTGCCAAGGATTTGCAGTGCAACATCTTAAAAGTTGAAACTTTGTTCAAGAAATCACCTAAGGAATGTCAGAACCTGACTTCCTTGCTTGAATACGAGAAGAGTTTGGGTATTCATGATGGAAACATCTTAGACGACTCATCGGCTGCAGTTGGGTTACTGTGGATACGCCGTTCCTTAGCATTCCAGATTCAACTGTTTGAATCGGTCGTTTGGGAAGAAGAGCCAAAAGATGCAGCATACGAGGCTTACGAAAAGCAGCTGTCTCCATACCACGGCTGGATGCTGAGAACTGTATTCCCGGCATCATTTGGGCAGCTTCCCAATCGTGAGGAATTTCTGTCCTTGTTCTCCGAGGAAGACGATGAGGATATCTCTATTATAGTTAAGAAGATGAGAGCTCTTGTTGCGACGTTCAACCCCTTGCTCCAGTCATGGACTGAAGCCTTTCATGAGCTTGGATTAGAGGACACAAGGAGAGTATAGTCCATGTAAGCCGGGGTAGTCTTGATACTAGAGAATACCCGGTCGCTAATTTTGTACAAATAGAATCCAGGAGAATTAAGAAGTTATAACTGCACTCTTATCACATATCTCAGAAAGAGTATTTACATTTATTCGCACTACTACTCTGCTTCTTCATCTACGTTTTCATATTTTTGCCGCAGTGCCCTTTCAAGCCTATTGCTGCTCTGCATCAGTGCGCGTTCTATACGTTCTCCACTCGTTATGTCACGCATGGCTTCAGCTACAGCAAGAAGGCGATCTCTCTTTTGCCGGCGTTGGTGATCAAACCAATCCACTATATCTTCTTTAGGGATTTTCAACATTCCTTTGTTACCGGGAACTGATACTGCTCCAAGAGGAGGAACAAATTGCCCATGTAACATCTTTTGCACTTCTGCAGTCAAAACTGGTCGGAATCGCTCACCTGATCTACGACCTGTTCCTGTGATGATGATGGCATCTTTGTCCCACCCACTACCGTCAGATGATCTCGCCGTTTCTTTCTGCAGAGATACACATATAGCAGAGTGCGCAACCGCAATACTCATGCCATGCAAGTCAAGCTTAAGGTTTGAAGCATCACTATCTTCCATAACCGCCCAGGGTAAATGACCATTGGCTGCGCCGTCTGCGTAAAGCTGGTCTGCTTCATCGTACATGCCAAATTTGTACAACGCATTAATTGCCTCGGTATAGAGCGCTTTTTCATAAGTGTAGTCAATATCATCGTCTGGGGCATCGTCATCGGAGTGTCTAATCTCTGGAATGCTCATGACCCTTGCTACCAAGTTGATCACCTCCTGTCCACGATAACGCTTTGCCAATACACGACAAGCAGATGCGACTGCTTCTTTTCGGGGTCTTCTACCACTCCACTCAACCCAGTCATCGATTGCCCTGATCGCCCACGCATACTGACTTCTCGCCTCAAAGCAAAGGATAGCAGCAGTAAGAGCTCTTGCAATTCGATCATACTTGCGATTCAATCTCGCTAATGACGGTCTAGAACGACCAAGATTGCTTTCTGTTGGGAAAAAGTCACGAGCATACATTGGATGCGTCTCTTTCACATAAGGCCTGATGAACGGTAATGTGCCCACACACACTTTCCAGTGCCCGCCTCTTGATGCAGCAATCAAAATCAGTTTCCAATCCTGCCCAGTTAGACCGATGGGGCGTTCAAGGATGCTGTGTAGAGCACCAGCATTACTGAAGTCAGTTTCTGGTACATTATCGGGAGTCTCGATGTCCATTAAAAGCCTCGATGATAGCAAAACCGCTTCCGACTCTTCTTCCCTTGTCTTCAAACCTCTCAATGACCTACCGTGTTGACGTATTTTACTCGCTAGGAACTGAATATCATCGGCGAAATTGAGTGCAGGCGTTATGTTCCCCCCCTTAGCGCAGTATTTCAGAAGCGAGCGGTGCAATCGAGGAAGTTCTGCAAGAAATTCGCCCTTTACAATCATTGATGGGGGTCCTGTATCTTGCTGTAGTTCTCGAATCGCAGCGCGGTGCATCCGCCTTACGATCGACCGTGCTTCCTGCCACAAACCTGCAGCACAGCAAGCTTTTGCAACCGGCGAGAGCAAGCCAGGAGACGGCTCCTCTATTCCTTTCAGCATCGTCATGGCTGCTTTTGCTCGAGCAAGCGATGTAATGTATATAGGTTCAACAATACCATGTACTGAGATATCAGGTTCCTGCCGTTTCATCAGTCTTGCTATCTTGAATTCTTCCTTGGACGAATCAATTGCCATTCTACAATACTCTAGTATAATCTCCTTCAATGAATTTTGATTCAGATTCAATCCATTTTTCTTCATCGAGAGCAAAACCTGATCAGCAACGCCTAGCTGGTCGTGTCTCAAAGAAGACGTGATCGCTGCTGAATAGATTTCTTCCTCAATCATAGGGATAGATGACTTTGAAAGATTGGAGAGAACATCAATGGAGTATCTCTCTTTCATCAAGTCATTTGCAAAATCCTGACCTCTAAGGCAAATCAGCAGAGCTAATATCATCTCACAGTCGCCAATATTCCCGAGAGCTCGAACGATGTGTCTAATTGATTCTGAATTCATGTTTGCACCTATGCTTGAGAGGTCTGCAACAACCTCGGAGACAACAGGCATATCTCCTGTTATTGAAGCGACCGACAAAGCGGCATTTGCGACAAACACAACACCGCTCGCAGCTCGCCCTTTGAGATGCAATTGGCTGTCTTTCATGGTTGCGTTCTCAATGAAGTCTTTATCATGAATGCACAATCGAAATATCTCAAGAGCGTCTTGGGAGTCAAGTCCACAAGCCATAATTGCATTGTAGTACGTGATTGCATCGCGGGAAATGCCGTGCTCTCTCATTGAATCCAAGAGATCAATCACAACATCAGCAAATCTGTCATGCCGTTTCAACCGGCTCATTTCATCAGTTTTATCATCATCGTTCATCTCCTTCAGTGCATTGAACGAAGTTGCGTCAAGCAACGAAAATACTGTGTTGTAGCTAACAGTATCTGGGCCATTGGCTCCGTTGGAAGTAAATTTCTCCATCTTCTCCAAAATTTTGAGAGCTGTCAAAAGATTGGCTGCCTTAGCTTTCGATTGGGTTTGTTGGTTGCTTTCAGAGCATGCAGCAATTGCAGCGTTATATACCCAGGTGTTTGGCTCTACCAATGTTTTATCAATAGATGCGTTTGTTTCCATTTGATCCAAGATGGAGAGAGCAAGTTCTCCTTTATTGCACCGCGCACATGCAGATATAGCCAAAGCATAAGTGTATGTGTTTGGTAATGGCAGTGACCACTTTGTTTCCCGGTCGTCAACTCTCGATGATGCTTCCATTGCATTCAATAGGGTGACAGCTGCCTTCCAGTGCTGACCTTTATCAAATGTCGTCATGAGTGTAGAACACGTGATGACATCGGGAGAAATATTATTGGTCTATCAAGGGCAGATGCAAACGTGAGGTCCTGAATAAAGCACACGAATACACGTCTGCAAAAGGAGGAGAGGCAAAAAAAATATCCTTACCTTCATTCTTTCCAAAACTGACATCGCACACTGCACACCATTGTGTCGTATCATCCCCGCCTCACAATACACTTCCGTGGCTTGCTCATTCACTTTCAACAAGGCAGCATATGCAAAATTATTGAGCTGCACTGACGAGAAGGTATCAAGAAGACGAAGAGCTTCATCCCACTGCCAACAGGGGGAAACATCCCCATCTATCACGTCATCAGCGACAAAGTTGCCGATTGCTCTGCCGTTGGTATTCCGAACGACGCCACCACTGCCTATAGAATCAGCTAGCATTCCGAATAATATACTTGCAGTGTAAGCATCTCCTTCAATTTTAACATCATTCTCTTCTTCTGCCATTTGTCGATACAACGTTAATGCTGCCGACACCTTATTCCTTTCACTCAAACTTGACAACATGGCATTCAGCTCATATGACGATGGAGCTGATGACAATATTTGTTGTTGGGATGAATTGCTGGCGACATCATTCAGAAACAGGTTCCAAAGAGACTTGACTTTGGAATGAGATGCTTTAGTTTTGGACATGGATGTAATAGCCTCACCAAATATACGTGGTGTCAACAATGGTGAAGTAGTATTGGTCTTGAGTGCAACTGCTGTAGCATACCCAACTGCCTCATGTATGAGTTTATTGATTAGGACAAAGTCTCCTACCTCAGATGCTCCCCGTACTGCTTGTACTAATACCATTTCCAAGACTCCTCGGATGGATTCGACTGTCTCGGTTAACAATTGCAATTGGTTGTCTAACGTATTCAATGAATCGGCCTCGTTGTTCAAGAAATACACAAGGGAAGTACACGCATTAATCAATGCATCATTGACATTGTAGCTCCTCTTTGATTCACCTCTTGCAGGGTTTGGATCTAATGTTCGTTTCTTCTTGGCCATGCGATTCCTACTAATATTGGGTATGAAGGACTCCAACTTCTGGATCAATTTGTCCGGCTGGACTGTCAGAAGATGGGGGGGTAGTGCACCCTCCTCCTTCCGACTCATGTCATCATCTATGTTGTGCGATCCCTCAATGTTTTTTCCAAGGGCAGATTGATGTTGTAGCGTGACAAATAATGATGCTCGTTTGCCAATTGAATCAGGCAATGATTCGTTTCGGTTGCGACGTCTCTGGTGGATGATTGTCGACGAAGGGATGAAAGATGTTGTCGTGTAGAATATGTCGGGCCTGAAAAAAGAGGCGGCGCATAGTAACGACAGCGTTGTTTGCAATGTAAACAGTAAGCAGAACTTCATTGATAAGGAACTTTGAAGATGGCATCGATTTCTCATTGAAGCAAATCGAGTTGATGCTTTGCCTTTGCAATAGCATGGTTTGATGTGTCGATTGTTTTGATCACAGCTGCGGTGCTCCTGTCGTCGCCGCCGCCGGGCTCGATGATGATGTGCGATTAGTTGAAACTTCATTATTGTACTATAATTTCAGATGCAGCTATATCTTCCACATATCTCTAGTTGCCCAAGGCAATGAGGAGGCCGCGATGGATGGGATATATGATGAGTTCGTTGAATATCGAACAATACATAATTATTGATGGCGGTGATGTATGTACGGTATGTACTTGGTACTTCTTGGAGATAAGAAGATGATGATGAATGGTGAATTTGAAAATTATTATTGGGAGTCTCGCTCTGTGGGGAGGGATAAATGAAAATCGTTATTCATTCAAAAATCGGAAAGAGATCGCAAAATTTCGAGTTGGAGTTGACACCATCAATTTTTTTGGAAGAGCATCAAGATCAAGACATTGATGCGATTATTCCGCTCGGCCGACAATTCTTTTGGGCCAATCAAAAGCGTTCCGCCTAATGTCAGGTCAAGCAAGACTATATGCAAATAAGATAAAAGCCTCCCGCGCTCCACCACCTTAATCAGGCTCATTAGAATTTCAAGAAAGAGAAGGTGCACCTTCTATAATATTATTTCAGCGAACAATGCCCAGAATACAAAACTACGTCCTATTCCTAGCAGCCACCTTGGTGTCGACAGGACAACTTGTCGGTGGCTCCCCACTAGGCTTCCCGCCACTGCCATTCATTCGCGGTGGATCCGCCACAACAACGGCAACTAAATCTCGAACGACAAAGCAGCAGCAACGGCAACGGCGTCACCATCACCGCGGCAATCTTCTTCCCGGTCCACTCAAGCTCATTGGGAATGTCAAGCAGGGTCTCGACAAGATCGGTGATAATATGCAAAACGATTGGAAAAAGTTCAGCAGGGGCATGCAAACTGTACAAGGAAACATTGGAAAATTCGTAGTCAACATTCCCCGCGCGTTGCCTTTCTTACCGCCTAGAAAACGTCAATTGAAGTGTAGCAAGTTGGATGATGTTTGTAACACCTTCTCGGCATGTTTGAAGGGCAGTGAGGTGGATACTGCCCAGCTCATTAAGGCGTGTAGAGCTCACTTGATATTCATGAAGAGTGGCGGATCTTCGCTTCGGTTAGTTGCAAAAGACTTGGAATCCAACCTTCAAAAGGCAGAAAAGCCATTCAAGAAATCACCCAAGCAGGGCAAGACTCTTTCCTCTCTCCTAGAGAGTGAACGTGATAGCGGAATCCACCACGGCAATATCCTCAAAGAGCAGTCGGCCGCAATGGGACTGTTGTGGATACGTCGTTCACTCGCATTCCAATTAGAGTTGTACTCATCGCTGATTGATCAAGAGGGACCACACCCTCGTGATGCTGCCTATGAAGCATATGCGAAGCATCTATCCCCCTTTCATGGTTGGGCACTCCGGAAAGTGTTCCCGGCCTCCCTTTCTCAGATGCCCGATCGAGAGGCGTTCATTGCCAAGTTTGGAGAAGTGAGTTTGGAGGAATTGACTGACGAGTATGACAGAGAAATTGTGAACAAATTGAAGTCTCTTGTGGCAGCATGGGATCCTCTGATTAGTTCATGGGAGAAAGATTTTGAACGATTAGATCTTGAAGATATGAGGAAGGTTTAGATGCTGCTCTGCTTTATATTTTATTATTTGGTTGATGTGAAGTGATGTACATTATATTTCTTGTGTGAAAAAAGAGACATGAACAATACCTTGAGAGTAAATTGGGTGTGTACGGAAAGTTTTTATTTAGTAAAAGATGTGTAGGATAG
The DNA here is from genome assembly GCA_036940005.1 of Skeletonema menzelii. Taxonomy (NCBI): domain Eukaryota; phylum Bacillariophyta; class Thalassiosirophyceae; order Thalassiosirales; family Thalassiosiraceae; genus Skeletonema; species Skeletonema menzelii. Next base: position 19,302 of record JALLBH010000277.1, on the reverse strand, counting down.
CCAAATGAACATACTTTAACATGATTTGAGAATCATAGTCTCCATATTTATTATTTTATCCTTTTTGTATCACCAGATGATTTTGTTGCGGTGAGGCACTTTGTTGATGTGTCGATTATTGTTGCATAGTACCACGATACTTCTAATCCACAATATCAAAATTGATCCGCATTTCTGATTGCCCTCAATATCTCTCTAAAGCTCACCAGAGTCTGTGATTGTAACTGTTTTTGTCGTGGATCCTGAGTTAGATCCAACACCTTCAACACGCTTTACAACATCTTCTCCCTCGAGAACCTTTCCAAAGACAACATGACGTCCGTCCAACTGAAGGATGGCAAGAGCGAACGAAAATGATGAGCATTACCAACGAGCGACGCATATAATATGGATATATCCTATCAAGTACTTACCCAGGGTGTCTTGACAGTAGTAATGAAGAACTGACTCCCGTTTGTGTTGGGTCCAGCATTGGCCATGGAGAGGAAAAAGGGCCCCTCGTGCTTGAGTTCAAAGTTCTCGTCAGCAAACTTCTCTCCGTAGATACTTTCGCCACCACGTCCGTTACTGGTTGTATATTGCAATTGGTTCATGAAAGCATGTCGAACATGAGTGAGTGTGCGAAATGTATCATCACCAATGATGCGGACATACATCTTTCCAATTTTGGTACAGTACCATTATTTTACTTACCCGTCAGTAAAGTCTCCTCCCTGCAGCATAAAGTTGGGAATCACGCGGTGAAAGATGGATCCCTTATAATGAAGGGGCTTTCCTCTCTTCCCGACCCCCTTTTCACCAGTGCAGAGAGCGCGAAAGTTCTCGGTAGTCTTGGGCACAACATCACCGAACAAACCAAAGACGATGCGTCCACCTTCGCCTCCATCGATATCAACGTCGAAGTAGACTTTATTTGTGACCTTTGGGTCTTGGCTGTTGTATGTACGTGAATTTATGGTGGTATACAGAATCCAAACATGCTGGTGAGCCTAAACTATTATTTTGAAATAGAACTGAGGTAACATCCTTCTAAAGCGAAACAAGGATTTCCAAGTATATTTTGCGAAGCCACCAAAAATTCAACAGCCCACACACATTACTTAACGCCATACTCACCCACTTGCGGTAGATCCCTGAATAAGGGCGAGGCAGACGAAAGAGAGGAGAGCGATGATGGTCTTCATTTTGGTATTAAAGCTAAGCGATCGATAGCTTTAGTAAGTAGCGGGTATAATAGCGGCGATGACAATGGAAGTCCACGACCGCGCGAATAAAAGATATCTGAAAGATCGCCTATCTACCAGCAGCTTTGTTTGATTCATAAATAAGAGCGCGTCTCGGCGTCTGGCCAGCCTCTCGCTCTCTATATGCAGGTTACAGGTGCCCGAGCCAGCCTCGAGCCTCGAGCCTCGAGCCCTCCTCGAGCCTGACGCCAGTCAGAGACTCTATTGGTTTCGATAGCACTGTGGAAGAGCCATTAAAGCTTGAGAACACAGAGGAAACATGTCAGCAACAATACTCTCCTCAAAGCCAATGCGATGGGCAGCAGGGGGTTGGGCATTTTTCATTGCCGAGAATTTCATTCTGTCTGAAAATAGAACATACTTAATCGAAAACTATGGAGACGATGCTTATCATTACGCCTACGGGACATTGTCGACAGCTGCCATGTCATCAGTCTTCTACGGTTATTTTCGCAAAGTGAAGGATGCACCACCACTCTCATTCAAGGGACCGGTTCCACTTGGAGCAAAGGTGGCGAGTTTTTTGTGTTTTGGGTTAGGTTTAACCATGGCATCTCAGATTCCACCAAAAATTCAAATACCAGTTGAATTCGTGACTAGTACTGGTGCAAATGAAAATAATACAATTGCTACCTCGGCTGCATCAGAAACACTGGTGGGGGCTGCTCAACCAACTGAAGAAAAAGAAGGAGGAGGAGGAGGATGGAAAGTACGCTGTCCATTCGATTTTACAGATAACAAAGATACGAATAGTCCAGTGCATGGTCTCGAGAGAATTACTCGCCATCCGGGACTTTGGTCCTTTGGATTATTAGGTCTTGGGAGTGCATTCCTAGTACCATCAATACCGCAAAGGGTTTGGTTGGCCATGCCAACAATGGTCGCCTTGATTGGTGGAGCACACACCGATTCAAGGTTCCGTCGAGGCATGGGTGGAGAACTATCGGAAGAATATGATCGAATGACAAGCAATGTACCTCTACTTGCAATGCTTTCTGGAGCGCAAGGAAATGTGATAGATGTAATGAATGATTTCAGTTCTGAGATCAAACCACTAAACGCAGCTCTTGCTGTAGTTACTGCAGGTTTGTGGGTGATGAGCAAAGGGAGAGTAGTACTTCCAAGGAGATGATATTTTTCATTTGATTTTAATGTCATCTCTAATGTCGAATGTAGGCTACTTCATTTTGTTTAACACTCTTGACAAGTGCTTCATTTAAAAAACCTGTCCTTCCAAAATCGCATCCCTCTTGTTGTCACAATCGCATCACAGAGATGTAGGTTTGTAGGGTAGTGTCAACGACTCCATGTCATAATGTGTCTACTTTCTTCGCACCCTACGAATTACAAAAGCCACCCTTTTCTAACAAACTTCATTGCAAAATCTACGGCTTCAGGTCTAAAATATCCATAACAGTCTTCAAACTATCACGCGATGCAATCACATTCTTCTTTGCTCTCTCAATAAACAACTGTACCCTATCCTTTCCACCACCGGGGTTGGCCTCTCCCCAACTAGAAACAAACGCCATACTACTTGCTTCTTCCGCATTTTGAGCAAACAGGTCCACTGCATCATAAAAGTCAACTTCTCTATCAGAAGGCACCAAATCTTTCAATCTGAGCATAGCTGCATCTGCTTTGAATAATGGATCACTGGTCGACTTGAAGCCTAAATACTCCATTACAACAACTGGTGTGCGTTCGCACTTGTCACCAAACGTAGTTTCTTGACCAGTCTTACAAACTGTTGTTTTCTCTACCCAGTTATCCAGAAGGTACTGTAGTCGATTGTATCCCTTTACAATGTTATCCTTGTCCTTTTGTTGTTGAGGCGTAATTGTCGCATGGCCGGGAAGAGGAGTAAGAAGCGTGGTGCCGGAAAGAGAATAAGAGCCGATAACTGAAAGAGAGGACGAAACGAAATGTCGTCGATCTTGTGCATAGAGTGTAGTTTCAGGTAATTTCCTCTTGCTGTAGGACAAGTTGGCCCAGGCTGAGCTCACAGCAGCTTGGCACAAGGCCAGCAGCATGGCGTAGTGGAACGTTTTTGTCATGGTTCTTTGAGATAAAGACTGACAGAGTTGTTGTTGTTGTTGATGATGATGTCATTCTACAGTTTGCCCCCGCGCCCCGCGGGACAAATTTACCCATCAATATTTTCGCCCGCGTTTGCAAACCACACACCAAACAACCATGGCGCTTCGACGGATACTAACGGGGTCAAGGACGACCCACTGCTCCGTTCGACGTGCTATTCAGCCCACTCAATCGTCACCACTATGCTCTCTATCATCACTCATGGAGAGGACTTCTCTCACACAGATTCCTGCATCACCATCAAATCTTAATAAAACATCATTATGCGCTGGCAATCGACTCTACAGCACCACCACACCAACACACAAAGTCTTCTCCCTCAACTCCGATCTCTCTGACAAAGAAATCCAAGCCATCATCGACAAGGAACTAAGCTTAATGGAGGAAGAAAAAATAGAAAAGGAATATAGAAACTGGAAGCCCGGCCAGCGCAAGCGACCACTAGTGATGTCACGCCGTCTCGAAGATTTTGAGGAGGAAGCGAGTGGCACCGCCAAATGGACCTTGCGCGACAAACGATGCGGAGCGTTGGGGATCAAGTTGGGCATGATGCCCGTATGGGATGAGTGGGGCGAGCGTCATCCATGTACGGTATTGTATCTCGATAATAATGTCGTGATTCGAAATAAAACGAGCGAGTCGAAAGATGGCTACGATGCAGTACAGATTGGAGCGGGGGAGCGTAAGGCCAAGAATGTCAATAAGCCTCTGATGTGCAATTACGCCAAGTATGGTGTGAATGAAAAACCTCCGTATGTTGTGAGGGAGTTTCGAGTTACAACGAGTGAGGCTTTGCCCCCTCCTGGGACGCAGATTCATGCTCGCCACTTTATTCCTGGGCAGAATGTTGATATTGCTGGGACTAGTAAAGGGAAGGGCTTCCAGGGGGGTATGAAGCGTCACGGATTCAAGGGTATGCCTGCTACTCATGGTACAAGCAAAAGCCACAGGGCAATCGGAAGTACGGGTATGTGTCAAGATCCGGGCAAAGTCTTCAAGGGGAAGAAAATGCCCGGGAGAATGGGAGGTGTACGTGTGACCAAACAAAACTTGAGAATTGTCAAAATTGATAGGGGGCGAAACTTAATTTATGTCAAGGGTGCTGTGCCTGGGAATAAGGGAGAATTTGTGGAAATTCGGGATGCTGTGAAGAAACCCTTGTTCGGAACAGAGAAGTGTGAGGGTGGGGAAGCCAGTGCCTTTCCACCTCTTCCCACATTTGATTATGAAGAGGGAATTGACGGGTGTGGAGAATCAGGACATGAAATCATGATGCCGATGCAAGAACAGGATCCATTGGAAATCGTAGAAGAAGAAGGATAGATAAATCGAGTAAAGTCTTCAATAATAGCAAGAATACTATCAACAGCTTGATATGCAAATTTAAAAGGTGTTTCTGTTGTACTTAAATAGGTCTTTCCACTGAGCTCCTTCCATCGCAATCCCTGCTTCTTCATTCACTTTTGGGGTCAGATAAGGGAGATCTCGTTTGATGACGTCCATCAAACCGTTGTATAGGAGTTTGTTCCCTTCCGCACTTAGATGCAAGCCATCTTCAAGTGCCGTCCCATAGACTGACACATCACTGTTCCCTCCAAGCAAAGAGAATGAGTCAACGAGGTAGCAGCCCATCTCATCTGCAACCAATTTGACACGTTCGCCATACGCTTTGCTTTGTGCATTACTTCGAGGAGAAACGTCATTAAATTCTTGACGGCAGTACTTGTCCCATGATTTTTCATCTAACGGGGGCGGAGTTATCAATATGATAGGTGTCTCGTGGAGTTTACTTCCAACGTCTTGAACTATGTGGCGTAGATTAACTTCGAATTCATCTATTGGCACATGCTGATTATGCTCTCTTTCACCAGGGAGCGATGCATCATTTGCCCCAAAGAACACGGTAACAAACAACGTTCTGTTTGAATTCATTTCCTGCCCAAAAACTTTGGGTAGTAAGTTGACAGCGTGTCGTGTATTGTACCCACTGAAACCTCGATTGAACACATCGGCTCGTCGCGCATAAGCATTTGACAGAAGACCTACCCAGCCAGGAGAATAATTTCCAGCAGAGGAGAATCCTTGCTGAGTGATTGAATCTCCGAATAGAATGATCGCAGGCCGACTCGTAATCATCTTCGTTCCATTCCAGGCGAATCAAAGGAGCTAGGAGGAGAGTTTCTATCTGTTTCTATGACGGAATTAGTATGGGGAATTCCGCTATCACCACCGCACGCACTCATCCAACATCATCTTTCACCTTTGCCAATAAATGCCTTGACTTTGAACACACGCCAGTTAAGGCCAGTAAGTAATGCATCGGCGAGCATCAAAGTGTTATGCAGTTACCTCAAGTATCAAATATCATGGACGCAGATAATCTGAACCCCATACTGCTCAACGGTCCAACACTACCATCATTTGCATCTCTACGCGAGAGAAATTTAAGAACACTGTATGGCGACACAAAAATCAGCGAATACATCAACAACGATAAAAGTCCCAAGGGCAGTGTGGACGAGAAGATTCGACCTCTTGTCAATCTGATCAATCTTCATCCAGAATTCGTCACACTAAGCTCATGTTCTGGACGCGTGGCCATGTTTGATCCGGCGGGCTCGTGCTGTGATGATCATCAACTTGAAAGCAGTACTACGAGAGGCGAAACGATGAGAATAGAAGAAAGCGACAACACTCGAACACAACAACCAAAAGAGGTGAAAGGTACAGACATTAGTGGAAAAGGTAGAGGGAAATGGATATTTGTTACTCATGACATCCTTCCAGATCTAGGGGAACAAATTATTGCGTCTCTAAAACAGGCTGGAACGCAACGATTATTACAGACAACCACGATAGACACGAATGAAAACTCTACCATTACATTCAAACACGAACCGCCATTGCTCCATATAGCTGCCTCATCACTTGCAGCAGGGAAGAAGTTGCTGCACCTTGCCAAATCTACCTGTGCAATGAGAGAATCTGGACTGGTGGTTACCGATCAACGTGTTACTGTCGAAATACGAACCACTGGTACATTGCTGTGTCTACCCCTATTGGTTCAGTCAGGTATATTGCAGCCCAATGAAGATTTTCTGATGACATTAGCTGACATCGCGAATAAGCGAATGGTGCAAAATGCGGAGTTGCTGGAGAAATTATTTCATACAATACAAAGTGAACTCTTTGAAGCTCCAAACATTCACCAGACTGAGTTTCACGTTTCTTTTGAACCTCTTCCAAGTCTGAATTTATGGAAATGTGCATCAGTAGCAATTTCACCGCGAAGCAATAATTACAAAGCAGGCGATTATGTCGAAATTCTTGCATTTGGTGGACAGGGAACAGGACCAATAATCGACGATGGCTCAAATACTGATGCCAAGGTTCCGTCCTGTCGGAGGTGGGATGCCATCTTTCGACTATCTAGAGAAAATGGAACATGGGCAAAGAGCTGGAGAAGGCTACCAATTGCAAGAAAAGTAGACTCAGAAACAATGTTATTGAACACAAGTGCTGGATCGTTTGAAGTCAACCGTGACACGTTTCTTGGGGCTCGGGAAGGACACACTGCTTGTGTCTTGCCAAGTGTATCATCTTCTTCCAGCAGGGATGACGGAGTTGTCATCTTTGGTGGTCGAACAGGTGGACCAACATCTCCATCAAATGATTTGTTCATTTTCAAACTGCAAGATTATGCTCAGGGCGTGATTGGGAAACCAGTTGATGTTCGAGGATCTCCTCCAGTTCCACGATTTGGTCACTCAATGAATGCATTGACATCAAAGCAGAGTGATAATCTTCTTCCTTTAGTCGTAGTGTCTGGAGGATATTCTGGACAAGTGGCATTGTCGTGTATTCATACTCTATCAAGATCATTTGACAGTGATAGTCACAATAGTCATTTTATTTGGGAACATATAGTTGATATGCCGCATCCTAGATGCTATCATACAGCTACGGTCGTACATATAAGTCAGGGGGGTGATGAACTCTTTGTATTTGGTGGGATGTCAGAACCAGACGATCCATTCTCTTCAGCTGGAAAGTTCTTGTATACGTTCCCAATCCAAAGAGGAGATAGTGGTGCGTCAAAGAGGATTATCATACGTGAGGACTCAAACTTACCCGAGTCTATTGGAGCCGCTGCATGCTCTTGTTTCATGCCACGTGACAAAATCGGCATGATGTTGCTTTCTGGAGGCGTACAAGACGAAGACAATAGATGTAGAACAAATGACGAAGCTCCATTTCACATCATTAAGTGGAAACTGGACGCAAATGACAATGGGACTGCTCTACGCCCAGAAAGGGCACTATATACTGTTACTAGACGAGAAAGAGAATTAGATCTGGGCTCATTAGCCCATCACAACATATTAAACTTGCCATGTCATTTCGGGGCCTCAGCCGTGCTTGTTGGCGGTGGTGTTCCATCATTTTCCTTTGGACAATCATTTGCACGGTAAGACCAATGTTTTCTTTGACATTGTATTATTATTCTTAGAATATTGGCTCAAATTGCTTTATCACAGCTCGTTTGCGATAAATATCACTTCAGCTAGAGACATCAGAGAAGACAACAGAAGCAAGACACATAGAGCAAGGCAATGTTCCCAAACACCGGCTGAGCCAAAATCGATTCAAACCCAAAACAATAAAAATGCAACAGAAGTCATTTATGTTGCTCCAAAGAATGCAAAGGCAGCAAGGTTGGAACTTGAAAAATTAGGATACTTTGATAGTCGCTACAAACTAGTCAAAGTTGAGGTGAACGAAAATGATGGCGGCAAGAAGGTTTGTATAGGATTACCAATAACTCAGCACTGTAAGTCACTCTATCTAGCTGAAGGGAAGGAAGGTCTAAGTCATAGATTGGAAAGTTTCGTCATGGGGTTGGGTAAAGAAGAGTCTTCATTCAGTTCTTCACATATGAGTAAAATGGCTAACAGAGCAAATTAATTCAATCTTTGAACCGAACTTTTCGAGGTTGCAAATTTTTGTCACCATCGCCAATGCAGTCCTGGGCATTGCGCTTCCTTCTCACAGTCGTGTGAATTTGTGACTGCCTGACAAGTTGACTTTTCTTGAGTAAGAAATGCATTTTTGCGTGCTTTTCTGTTTGATCTGAATTGTGACTTTGTCTGGAATCATTCATTTGATGTATAACTTCCTCTATTGTATCCTTAGCTGCCAAATGCTCAACGTGTACTGGACCTGATGCCCCCATCCTATAGGCTCTTGCTACAACCTGGCTCTCCAACGCTTTATCGTAGATCGTATCTAAAAAAAACAAATGAGTGACAAAAGATAAGTCCAGTCCCAGAGACCCTTGCTTTGAAAGTAACATGACAAAGCACTGAGGATCGTGAATAAATTTTGACAATTCTTGCGATCGTGTGCCGCTGAAAGCAAAGTCTGCGACACAAGACCCCCCGAATCTTCTGATGAGACGATTGCCAAAGTATTCATAGATACTCCTAAATTGAGAGAAGACTATTGCTTTCAATGGGCGACGGTTGACCAATTTTTGATCAATGCGATTTCCATACAAGCGCACAGCTGCCGGCGAAACCGATCCATGAAAGCTGTTCCGTAGCTCGATGAGCTTGTCGACCACATATTTGGCCTTTGAAGCGTAATCAGGTACTTCTTCAGCATGCTTATAGCAGATGAAGCATCGTTGCTCTGCATTATCAAAGTTACAGTCAAAATGTTCCTCTCTACAGATTTTGCATTTTCCGTCGTTGTAATCACGACTATATTCGCATGCTTCACCCTTCTTATGTCTGTGGGACCTAGTATGGTTTCCATCTACGTCGAGCTCTTCTACCTCTTCCAAACCATTAACTGCATTGTTGTTTGGCGATGAAAATGCCCTGTTTAACGCTCGCTTGCTTTCTCTCTCTTTCTTCTCTTCTTCCAAGTTAGGATTAAATTGAAAGTCAATACCAGGTTGTAATCTTTGAAAATCATCTATATCAAACGGAATCTCGCAAACTGGGCATGTTGTTGTTTTACTATCGATGCACTCAGGGCACACTAAATGACCACATGGAATTACAAACAACGTTTGCAGCTGGATTCCACACTGTTGACATCCTGATAATTCACCATTTATGCAACGATAGATGAAGTTGTTGACCAAATTCACCGACGTGTCGTCAACCTTGTGTATGTCTCTTAACATTTCAAGAGTTTCAGACCAATGCACATTCGTGATAGATGGGAGAATTTGGTATGAACCACAACAAGAGATTCTGAGATTGATTAGAGCTTCGCTGGCATATTTTGAGTTTCTGGGATTTAACAGCGAATCTTGCCAACCAGAAGTTTTCCCTTCCATGCTTGTGGTTATGATGTTTGTTCGAATACTAGACACGAGCGTGTTATAAGTCTTCTTTTCACTCTGGCTCAAATTGATACTAGTTGTCGAATATATTGGTGGCGGAATCTCAACGAAGTCATCTTTCGTATGCCTCACCATCAAATAAGACAATAGATGCTTTAAGCGGTAAAAACACGCCAAATGACCATCCTTCCATCCATTGTTAATGAGACTATTCCATTGTTTTTCTTTACCAAGTTCTCTGGAGAAGAAGTTGTGTTTGACAAAGTTCTGGAGGAAGAACAAATTCCTTAGCCCTGTCTGCGAAGCGATTTGGTTTGTAGGCGTACCAGTCATACCCCAACGACGTTGTGCTGTAATCCAAGAGCAAAATTGGATCGTGTTGTTTGGATTCTTGCCCATCTGTGATCATCAATTAAAAGAGATTAGAGGTGCTCCCGATCTGGCAAAGGCGCGCACGAATAAAATCAATGAGATAACTCACAGTATGACCCTCGTCAACGATTAATCTTAGCTGTATCAAATCCATGGACGTTGTCGTAAACGGTAAGCATTGTATGAGAAGGTGAAACATATCGCATCAGACACAACATCACACTTTCACTTACCCAATGAACCTTGAGAAGGGGACTCGCTTCTTCAGAAAGATCGTCCCCCCAATAAGTGACACCCTTCTTAGATGATCGCAACTCATTTTCTAGCGACCCTTGTTTCCAATCAGCTATGAAGCGATTGTAAGCGGTAAGAACTATAGAGAAACGAGCTAATATAGATGCTGGGGGCAGTGTCTTTGTACCATCATCAATGAACACAAAAGGTCCCTGCTGCAGCGTCTGCTGCAAGTCAAGCGACACCACAGGATGGCTCGCCTCAACATTGCGCTTCTTCGTATGGTAGTAAATGAAATGATTTGTGTATTGAAAATTGATATGAGATGTGATTTGTTCTTCCCAATGGTTCAGCAAGGGATTAGGAACAACGAGCAACGTCGAAGAAGACGAGATAAGTGGATCTTGAAGCTCTCGTCGCTTCTTCGCTTCTAACATGTTGATCAATGAATGTGAATCTGATAGCCGTATTCGCGATAGAGATTTCATTGCTGTGTTTATCTGCTCAGATTTGAACGATTCCAGTATGTACTTGGCATTGTCGATCATGCGCTGTGCAGCTCGATGCACATCACTGTCTGGAGAATTGTATGCCATCGCGTTTTCAAATACTCGATAGATATCTGCTTCAAATGCTTGAAAGTCTCTACAGTCACCTTTGTTGGCAGTGCTGCGTATGTCTTGCAAGCAAATCTCACTACCCAATTCGATGATGTCAAAATAATCTGGGCAACCAAACGTGCCTATCGGAGGAATGAAATAGCCAGATTCATCGTCGGCCTTGATCAGACGTGTGACGAGTTTGAGTATTGCTGGCCGTCGGACATGTATTGTCAAATAATCAGACTCCCAATATGAATGGAAGATGGCTTCATCATCAATCGTGCTGGTATCTTCTGCTGCATCGACAGATAGTCCAAGGGAGCGAAGAATCAATGAAAGCACCGTCACTGTCTTCCCCAGTCCAGGTTCATCACATAGTAGACCCCCACGTGCAGCTTTGGTTGATCTGAGATGAGAGGGCAACACCTTGGAATGCTTATTTGTAAATTGAGTCGTGTTGATGATACTTCCACTTAGTGCATCAAATCGAAATATTTTTGCCATCCCATTGCTCAAAGAATCGGATCTTCTTGTACAAAGCTTGACAGATGCCCCTCCTGTAACCGATCTATGATAGTCACCTCCACATACAGACTCGCCATCGGGCAGCATTGTGCTAAGCATTGACGAATTGTCACTACACAATAAATCTTCCTCAGTAACACAGCGACGCTCACGCCTCTCCATCCACTCCAAGCTATTTATCTGATGGTGAAATAACTTCAACCTTAATCCCGGCACAACTGATTGCAGGCGAGTATACATTCGACGATTGGTTAACCGAAGTGAGTGCAGTGAACGTGCCTTGAGATATGGCGCAATGGATATCCGAACAATCTCTTCAGGAATACCAAGAATACCACTGCCCGATGCTTTTGTTGTGTTCACCTGTTGATTATCACAGAAGTGATGACTGGCTCCACTGATCTGTTCATATAGATTTTCTACCGTCAGCTCCGAGGGGAATAATGGTTTTGTTGCTGTGTTGTCGCGCCTCTTTCGATGCTGTAATTTCGTCATTTTAGCATCAAGGTTGTACCAATCACATCTAATAATAGATCCAATGAGTTGAAGCGCTGTCGAAAGGACCTTCCGACCATTGCTTTGTTGTTGCTTTGAATGTAATATCATTGATTCATTGTCTTGTATAGGGAAGGAAAATGTAATGAGAAATGATGCCAGCATTCTTCTATGCTCGGAAGTAGTCTCCTTCTTTTCATTGTCAAATTCTGAAGTTACATTATTCGCATGGAAGATGATTTGCGCGGTACCCATTTGAAGATAACGTAGGTCATCGAGAGCGCTTTCTTCGGCAGCTTCATTATGATGTTGCTGATCAAACAGAGATTGATTATTGATTTCTAGTGCCAGCCCTGCTAAGAGAGAAGCATCCGATCTACGGTGACGTTTTTTAGAACTGTGCTGTTTCTCTGACGGTGGAGAATTTTGCGACGCTGTGATTTCTGAGAGTACCCCGTGGAAAGGCGAAATCGCATAGGCAGTCCGTAACGTGGTGCAATTTTCTAGCCGAAGAACTAACTCACGATCGACGATCTCTGATGGCAGATTGCAGCAATCATTATCTGGAGAAGACTGCAAGTCTTGGAGTTCAACGTTTTGCCATTCACCGATGATCGGCAGTGATTTTTTAGCGCAAGACTTGTCGTTATTTTCAATCAGAATGACCTCGCATTCTTCAAGCAGAACATATCCCACTTCTTGCCGCTCCATCGTGAAATTTTCTGGCGGTTTTCATTTCACTCTATTGCTATTGTCATACATCATCAACATAATGTTGCTCGCTACTCGCTACATATTGCTCTCTCTCTCTAGAGAGAGAGAGGAGTTCTCTAGGTCTCTTCTCTCTTCTCCCTTCCACTTGCTTCCACTCAATTTCGATTCTCTAAATTCCTGATTCTGGAACTTTCGGAACCCATCCGTTGTGGGCCCCGTGGGCAAGAATTCATCTGCCCTCTCAAAATTGAGAGGCTCAGATTTGCTCTCGATTATTTTCATTTGCTCCGCGGTATCAACAAAATAGATTGCTAGCATTGCAACGTAAGAATAATTTCACTGGGTAAGAGGCAGCTGCAACGCTTTTAATACACTGTTTTGTGTCGAGGTGGGATAAGTTGATTCTTGATTTCCATTTTAAATGGTAGTTCTGTCCAAATTTGAGAGGAAATCAATTGATATTTTGTCGATCTGTTATTGTGGTTACTGAGTTTGTGAACCAGGCAATCCCGAGGATGAGATAGAGCGAGGTTGGTTTGCGATGCAGTGCACAGGTTGCCTACTCATTTTTCAAACAGATCGTTATTAGCCGAGTTTTTCATGATTTCTTTCACGCCTACCAATTATGTGCACTAATATTCTGATGTCATATTTACATGTCATAAAGATATCAATATCCATTTTCAGATTAAAAAAGCCATCATGAGCTCGAACGCATCCTCCATGCCACGGCTAGGACCAGCCTGGCGGTCATCCGGCGCGGGTGGGTCCGGTCGAGGCTTTCAACCGCCCCCCGCAGTCCCTGACGAGACGCGAGATCGTTCCGGTTCTCACGCCTCTGGTGGAACATCTGGGAGCGGCGCTGAAAAGAATCGCAATCCTTTCTCCTTGTTGGACGATGAAGATGAAGGTGCCCCTTCATCGAATTCTTCCAGTGGTGTTGACAAAAACATCCGTAGTAACAGCAGGGGACCCCCCGCACCCACCAACGATCGATTTAGTGCCTTAAAGAGTTCAGAATCGTCTTCTCGTCCCTACAACAGAAGTGCATCTAGTGGACCCAGACCTGGTGGACGTAGTCTCGCTGACTTGGCGGCTGGGTTGTCATCGACGGGAGGAGATCGTGATCATCATCACCACCATCGAGGATCCGAACGTAACGATAGTAAACCAATCCACCGTATTTCCTCGACGGGATATCACCGAGGTGAAAGGGGGGGTAATTCTTCGGATATTCAACGGTCACGCTCCGGCAGTGGTGGAGGTGGTAGTTTGGATCATGACGATGGTGGAGCGAAAATCATTCGATTCACAAGAGAAAAGTTGTTATCATTACGACCCAGGCCCACTGGGGACGTGGGTTTGCCGGATGTTCTGAAACATTTGGAGGGGAGTGTGGTTGTTGCAAGCGAGCCCCAGGACCCAGGTATGTCAAAGGAGTAAGGTGTTTCAATTTTGTGTATGCTTGCTTGGAGCTAACAAATGCGTTTGTGTGCATTAACAGTGTGTTGGGATACATTTGACGCTGATGAGATTTGGTCTCAAGTAGCCCGAGAACGTCGTACCAGCGAACGTGGTCCTCCCCCTTCCAAGGATGAACCTAGACGGGGAAGTCGCTTGGGAGATGACGAACCCAGAGTGGCGAGAGAAAGACGTGGGACTGGGTTCAGTACTACTGGCGGAGGTGGACGTTGGCAACGCGGTATGTCTATTCCCGAGAGTGATCGAGGAAGTCGCCCAAGTCGAAACGATATCGAGGCTGATAACCCGGATGATCTTTGGGACGATCCTACAGTAGGTGGAGGAGCTTTAGCTGCTGCGGCTGATTTTAGTGCTTTTGGAGGATCACTGGAGGACGATCACCCTAGGGGAAAGACTGGTATGGATGCATTCGAACTTACAGATATGTCTAAAGCAGCTGCTGCCTTCGAGGCTGAGATGGATATTGACAAAGAGGACAGTGGCAATGGTTCCGGAGCCGAAGACAATCACAACCATGCTGTTGATTCGAGTAGACCGTTGGCAGGTAGTGGGACAACGATTCGATCAGGGTCTGGTAATGACGTGAGTGTCTTCGAAGATTTTGATGAACCATCAGCGGATGTAACACCAGAAGAAGCGCCAATTAAGGGAGGCAACGAAGCAAATGCCGCAAGTTCTCGGTTGATGCAAATGATCGGTGTATCAGGGACCGGAGAAGCTTCCGCAGAAGAGACTAATCCAAAGTCATCAATTAATGAAAAAGCTGAAGCGGTTCCCATCAATCCGTGGGGTGCTCCTGCTGTATCCAGTAATCCGTGGGGAGACTCCGGAGGCCTTGGTACGTTTGGTTCTCAAGCAAACGAAACTGAAGGGGTTTCGGCACAACAAAGAGAGGAAGAGGCGCGTCGGCGCCAACAGGCAGAAGATAAGAAACGATGGGATGCAATGCAAGCGAAGCAACAAGCCGATCTACAAGCTCAGCAGCAACAGCAATTGAGGCAGCAGCAACAAGATCAAGTTGAGAATGTATTGATGGAACGTGTGTCTAATATTCTTGAAAATTCTTGGGGCAAATCGGATCTCAACTCAATCCTCTCAACACTCCATGCTGAAGACTCTCGCGTTATTGCAATCCTTTCTTCCATCGATCAACTGCGCGCTCTAATTTCTCGTCATCCTCAGCGAATTCAACTTGGAACTGAAGGTGGTGTGATTATGGCACAGCTACGTCTCAATAATCAACAGTGGCAAGTTGCTCAGGCAGCAATCGCGCAAGCGAAGGCACACCAGGAGCAGCAGGAACTTCAGCGCCGGCGATTGCAAGAGGAGCAATTACGTCAACAGCAAGCCGCGCAACAGGAGGCGTTGGCGAGGGCACGAGCAGAGCAGGAGAGGCAAAAGCAACAAGTAGTGCAAATCGTTCCTAATGCTCCTTGGTTTTATGCGGATCCGCAGGGAAATATCCAGGGTCCATTTGCTGGAGACGAAATGAAGCAATGGTTAGAGGCAGGTTACTTCAAGGGTGACTTACCCATTAGCCAAAACAATAGTGGTCCCTTCCGTCCACTTGCTTCATACTTTTCTGATCCTAAAACGGCATTTCAGTCAAAACAATCTGGCGAGGACAAGGCTGCAATGGAGGCGCGGGCGCAAGCAGAGGCTGAAGCAGCTGCTAAACTCCAAGCGGCAAAAGAAGTGGAAGCGAGACGTCGTGCAGAGGAAGCAGCGAAAGTGGCGGAGGAAGAAAGGCGCAAAGCAGCCGAAGTAGAACTTCAGCAGCAAGCTGATCAATCAGCTCAGTTGAAAATGATGCTTGGGTTAGGAGGAGGATCAACTGGAATTGCAGGGCCGTCTCATCAGGAACCTGAACCTGAATCAGCCGCAGTCGAGCAACCAACTAAGAAACAACAAAAGAAGAAGGCACAACAAAAGCAAGCTCAGCCACAACAACTTGTTGAGGAGAAAAAAGTCGAAAAGGTTGCCCCGGCTCCTGAACCTGCCGCCCCTCCAGCCCCTGCGTGGGGTGGGGGTACAGCAGCGGCCAGTCGCAAAAAGAGCATGTCCGAGATTCAACAAGAAGAAGCAAAGGAAGCCGCCAGGCGAGCCAAAGAACAAGGTGGTAGACCGTCTGGAGGTGGCTGGGCCAATGTCGCTGCTACCGGTGGAAGTACTGCGTGGGGTGGCGCTGTCACAAACGCGCCTGCTGCGGCTGTTGTGAGTCCAATGCCAGTGGTTGCAGGTGTCGCGTCGACGCAAAAAATCAATGCAAATGCTGCGTGGAACATGAAACAAGCTGCTGCTGCCTCTGCTCCTACCACCGCAACGAAGCAGGCACAAAAAGCCGCAGCCGTTGATAACTTTGGAGTCAATGGGCAAATGACTCCCACAATGGAGAAGTGGTGCAAGGATCAGATGCAAAAACTCAACGGTAGCGACGACTTGACTCTGGTTACCTTTTGTATGACGCTGACTGATAGTGATGAAATCAGGCAATATCTTTCTGCTTATCTTGGCTCAACACCCCAGGTGAATAACTTTGCTACAGAATTCATTAAACGTAAGGGAGGAGACAACAGCGCAGAATGGGAGAGTGCCGGTGGTCCTAAGAAGGGTCGCAAGAAGAAAGGAGGAAAATAGACGCCAATAACGTGATACATCATTATTAGATCTTTATTAATATGGAATTTGATCTGCACCCATGCATCATTCCCATTTTCATTGACGACATCCCTTATTACTAAAAAGACATGACGGATGTCCCTCCTCTCTCTCATAAGTTCAGTCGATTAGATCAAACAAGGAAAACAGAAGGGGATACCACAACAGGGAACTCTCTTCTGTGGGAGCATCGCGCATCATCATTACCACGTTCTCAAGTTTGGCAAGAAATATTTGTGCACCAAATGGGTGGGATGCATCCAACGAAGGTTGAGTGAAACTCGTCAGACATCCTAAATATAGATGTATGACACAGCAAATGACGTTTGTGTGAGAGAGATCCATCTCAATTCTCAAAGAATTCATGTCCAGGCTACTCAGTATGGTCTCTTCCTCCTCCTTCAAATGGACCCTCATACCCACTTCGAACTTGGGCGCCTTCTCCTTGAGAGTCGCAACTTGTGCACTGCGTCCCTTCCCTCCCTTATCAAAAGCTGACAACTTCCAGCATACCATCTAGATTCCAGATAGGCAAGACAGGGCACGATGTCTTTCTCTCTGGCTAAGTATGACAAGTACAAACATACGACAAATATTATGGAAGTAACGTTAAACATCCTCAGCATCTGCTCAATTCGCGCAGCTGTACTATTGCACTAGCACAGCGAAATAGGTTCTGCTGAAACTTGTATTATTATTTTTCGTGGTTCTAGTGGGAACGTTACAATTCGTCATTGTCGTTTTCTTCTTCAACAGTTTCGTCCGCCGGCCCCACGCTTTTCCACCATTGAAACATATCATCCGCACTTGTTGCAGTGAACATTGACGGGCTCAAATGTGGTCCAATCGCACTATTTTCGCATTGCACTGCTCCCTTCGAATAATCATCGGGCTTTCCGACCAAGTTGCATTCGCCAACATCTAGCAGGGGCTCAGGAGTACCTTCAGGGTTATCACGTAAATACCAATCTGGATCGTTCAGCGGACGGTAGTGAGTAAACAGATTGACATACGTTCCGCTCTGAAGAGGCGTGTTGCGTCCGTGGAGAGCCTTGGCACTCTCATAATAAACGATATCACCCGGTTCCATCACAACCTCATGCAGTCGATCAGCATGATCATGTACCTCGATCGTCCACGGTTTGGACACATTTTGCTGGGCAATATTCACAATCAAGCTTGCAGCGTGTGTTGACTCACGATCGACATGAGATAGCAAACGCGCTCCTTTAGTATATTCTCTCATCCCATACATATCAGTAGTTTCAAGTTCGACACCCGTCCATGCTTCTACCATCTCTCTCAACCGACGTTGCCATCTTTTCTTCAAATGCCACGGAATTTGGATGAAATTCACGTCGGTTTCCCAGTAATTCACAAACACACCTTTATGGCGACCCCATTCCTCATGGACAACATGCGGAACATCACGATTGTTGTACCAATACGCACCAAGACTGGCATACAAATCATCAGGCAACCTTCCTTTATCAAATGCCAATGGACTGAAAGTTCTCTTAACTACCTCGTGCCTCCTCCATTCACTCTTCAGAGTTTGATGCACTTGTCTTTCCACTGATTCTACAGGGACTTTTGGGAATTCATAGTTTTTGAAACCAATGATTCCATGATTGGGGATGGTCCATGACATCAATAACTCATTTTGCAATGGGTCTTCATTTGGTTGAGAGTCGTAAAATTCGAATTTGTGAGAAATAAACGTGTCAATGAAGGTAGTTTTGCGTTCTCCCACCCCGATCTTTTGATTAAAAACTTTTATCCCTCGATGATTAATCCAGTACATAACAATTGGATTGTCATGGTAGTTGACAAAACCGTATTCGACCTGACAAAGAGGAGAGGTACGCAACATAGTGTTAGTATCAACGTATGTATAGTACCCAGCTGTAAGCTGTAACGTATCATCACTCACCTTTGCGCACGAATCGCTCAAGAAAAATTGCTGCACATTCCTTTCCTCAACTCGCTCACCATCACCATCTTGATCCACTTTTCCTTTTACGAAGTACCGATGGGGAAGGGGACGTGCCACAACCTCGCGCAGCGTTCCCTTCTCAAGACAAACCGCCAAACAATCTTTGTTGAAATCCGTAACTTTCTCATCACTAAAATCGGCATACGCTCCCAAATGACCGAAGACAGATTCAAATGCTTCTCCCCCGAGTGTCATCCATTTATGTCCATGAGAGCCATCTCTGAAGTCGACTTTAGGCTTCAATAGGGAGCCGCATTTGCCAGCCGGAACGGCCAGGACGTGAGTGGAGAGATGATCGTTCTCGTCGAAGGGTAGATCAGATAGATTGCTGGCACTGGGAGGAATTTCGACAGCAGCAACTCTTGCCACCCTAGTAGTACTGGTGAGTGCGATGGAATAGATTATCGCGATCAACGTCCCTGTCAGCATTGTCATAAGCAAAAGCAAGTATATCATTTATTTTGTGGTAACACTAGCTGGGCTGCGCCCGCTAGCGCTTCGCGATGTGTGTTTTTGCGTTACACC
>JALLBH010000276.1:0-28595 GCA_036940005.1 Skeletonema menzelii | reverse complement strand
GTTGCCGATGGGGAAAGTTTTTTGTGATTTGTGATGCCGCTTCCAAAAACTGGAAGGGCCTACGACCCATTGGTGTGAGCTGTCAAGAACGCACCCTCTCTACTTATAAATTTAAGTATGTATTCCAGCCAGATGATCGTTGTTTTTGCTACCAGGTTGTCATAGTGCGATGCATCCTCACTATTTATTTGATCTAACACTTGCCAGATTCACTCGAGTAATAAGCGGATTCTAAATTGATTTTGTCGCTACGCCTGCCGTGTTCATAAAACAGGGGCAGAGAAAAGACATTATTTTAGGCTACTTACAACCAAGAAGCTATCTCTCTGCACCACGATATGTCTCTTGGAGCAAAACTCTTCGCTCTATCACCGCCCAAAACAACTGCATATCGACATGAATCACCCTCTTTCGATGGAACTGGCAGCAACAGCGCCTCTTGTGCATTTGATGGGAGGTATGAAAATTCAATCTTGCCTGGCAGTGCCTGCAGCGTCGGAAGGTAAGACTCTTTCGGTCCTTTCCTGTTGCTCCCAATCACTTCAGTACCGCCAACAGTACCTCCTTTGATGTTGCCATCATCGCGAAGCATTCGATCAAGAATTGGAGTCGAATTAGATCGAAGAGACGTACGCAATGATGGATCTAATGGCAAAATACCTGTCATGGCAAGAGGCACCCAAATTTTCCCTTCCTCCTTTCCAAGCATTACTACTGTTCTTGCTGGTGTACATTTGAGGAATGAAAATAATGCCCATTCCACGATATCTCTATTCCCTTCATACGCGAAATTATCGTTGTTCCAAACTACAGATGAAGCTTCATTGACTCCCTCCAAAGCAACTTGTTCTGCTGTGACAGACTCTACATCCAATTTGGAAATTCCATTCAACAAGACACTCCCAGCTGCAAAGACGCCCAAGAGATCAATTCTACTCCGTGAAGCCTCATATGCTGCATCCTCGGGGAAAGATATGATCCGATTCAACAGCAATATAAAAATTCCAACTGAGCCTAGGAGGATAGATGTTCGATCTGATGTTAAATTGATTAGCAATGAGTCGATTGCTGATAGGTTTGAAGGGCCGCTGTTGCTGCTACTGTTGCTTTTGAAGGAAACATTTGCTTTGTTTGTGGAGAGAAACGACGACCTATTCGAGTCGACGTCATTATTACTACCACTGTTTTTCAAGCCTAGCCGTTGCCTTCGTTGGTGCACCAATGAAACGCTTGTTTTTTGACGATTTAATATCGGAGATCCAGCGTACTGAAATGCCGCAGATATTCTCCAAGACGAAGCGGATGGTGACGGCCTATCAAAATTGTTCCAAGCATGTTGTGATGTGACGTCAGAATAATGAGCCGCCCACGTGATGGGCAAATAGGTCATCCCATCAATGACGACGAGGAATAATCCAGCGAGTGGTGAGATGATTTTGGAAAACATGATTTGATTGAAGGGAAGGCAGTTACACCGATAGAGGAGCTTCGTTCCCTCATGTTCATGTCATGGTGCGGATGTAGATACATAATATTATGATTCGTATCGATTATCTTATTTACGGTATTGTACTTATTTGGTACATACTTACGGCCTACCTACATTGACCTCGCCTGAGAGAGAGCGAGAGAGAGAGGTACCCTGAGGTACCACACTCTGTTCTGCTTGGACGGCTGGGCAAACTATCTTACGACGTAGACAGTGAGTGTAGATGTGGATGGAATACTTTGCCCGAACTGGAGAGGCTCGTTTTGGCCAGAATTACAAGTAGACGAAGATAACGACATTGTATCACTCACTAGTGACTAATGTAGATGAGATACATATGATCAGTGATAGATACAAAAGCTTGTTGAGTCGCAGATTATTTAATCCAGCTTCAGCCAACACTTCCGTCAACAACGTGAATGAAAAGCTTTTCCATTTTTGCTAATGCATTCCAACTATAGTGGAACTCGACATTTCGCATTTGCAATAAGCATTCAATGTTTCGCACCAAAAGCGAAAATCCATGATCCAACTGTTCTTTGTCAACTGCACCTCGCTCACGGAATAATGGGTAAACCGTCGAGGGCTTATTGTTAACACTCACTACGCTCGGCTGGTCATCAATGATTGCTGAACGAGAAAACCTGCAGATCATTTTGTAGCGTGGTGTTATGGCGAGATATTTACTTGTCAATGATACCAAGTAACACAGAAAACCAATTGAAGTGGAAATTTGGTCATCTGAAACGCTTACACTGTGAATATCATCTGGGAGCGGGATACTAGCTATAGTGTATTGATGCTGTGGATACTGTGGAGGATTCACCGTGATGTTGACAGACATGACTCTGATGGGTAAAATAGATTGAAGCTGCTTCAAGAGACGTATGCGGTGTGCCTCGAGTTGAAACTCTGTTCGATAGAGATCTGTGCTCTCGGTACCAATAGTTTTCATTAATTGCATGGATTCTTGATCGATTTGTTGCACTTGTTCCATGATCAAAGTTAAAAGTTTGGCCTCGTCTTCAATCTGATTTCGTTCTTGTTCTAGTAGCTGTCTCTCATGTTGGACCAATCCTTTTAGCTCTTCGATCTCATAGTCAATGTTTCGGGTCGATCTATTTTCCGTGTCCCTATCTAAGGAGAGTTGAAGTTGTGGTAGCGGGTCTATGATTGGAGGCAAATGTATTTGTACTGGTGACAGCGACAGTCTCTGCTCATTGCGACGCAAGTCAATTGCATCTTGACACTCTGATTCTTCCGTCAGTGTACTTGTGTCCATAGTTTCGTCATCTATTCTATCCGTAGCCGGCCCTCCGTCATCATTCGCATGTCCATCACTAGACGCAGGTACATCAAGCAGAGCGAATACTTTGTCGTCGGATAGGTTCATTGCATTCTCTTTCAAATTATCTACACCTGCTTCCTCAGATTTTGTTCCTAACGCATCAAACGCATCATCTTCAAATACTGATTTGTTTTTCTCGTCTTCGTCACTATCATTTTCATCTTTGTTGTCATCTTCCCGTTCACTCCCTCTTATTGGGTCAATTTCTATGTTCTCGGTAGCAATCCCCTTTCTCACCAACAATTCGTATAGATTTGGTAAAACTCTTGTATATCCATCAGCATAGTATAAGAGGATTGCATTCGGCGGCAACGAGTCAGGAATAGCCATGTTATTCTTCCCGCTGTTGTTATTGTTGTTATGATCATGATCCTCTGCTGGGAGTCTTCGTAAGTTTGATGGGTGAAGAGACACTTCTGCTAATATTATTTCATCTTTTTCCACTGCAGCGGGATTTTCATCGTCGTTATCTCGAATTGCTACAAATCTAGCGTACATGTTGGCAAGTAGATCATCATCATCTTGTAAATCATCCTCTTCAGAAAGTAGTAACTGCTCATCCAGATGATCCCATCGTGGATGAGCAGTGCGATTCATTTTCTCGGAGGAATACAACATTATTTCTGGAACCGATAACTCGCTCTTGATTAGAATATCCAAGCGAATGCGAAGCAGAACATCTGCTGCTACTAATGCGCATCTATCTTCCACCATTAGTGAGGATATTTTGGACGATAGTGAAGGTATTGAGCTTTCCTTCTCGTTTACAGATTCATCAACGCTGTCATCGTTCGTTCCATCATTTTCAGTGACAAATTCGTCTGATTTATGGCTGGCGTAGACAACCAACGGGGGGAACAGATTTCGAATTGCAATCGAAATGGGTAGCAGCGGCGCCTGCGTAGGCGTGGATAGGAGCGTATTCACAGACGATGAAGAGAGGCGGCTGTTGCGCTGCTTCCGGACATTTCGATGACTCATCGCTCTTCAATGAGTGTTCAATGGCAGTTCAATAGGTATGGTCAATTATGGCCATGGTCCAGATCAATGATTTTCCAACTTCCAACTCCGTGAATTGATTGAGGGTTTTTCATTTTTCTCCCCTCTTCGCTTCGCCCGCCTGCCCGGTCCCGGTCCGGTCCCCGGTCCACCAATTTGACAACGTGCACATCAACATTATCGCACCGAAGACCTATCATTGGTGCATGGGCCATAAAAGGAAGGAGCCTTTACTTGCATAGTAATAACACGAGAGAAAACGCTAGCAAAATGACACGAAAAAGTCAACGAAAGAAGATTGACTACAAAAAAATGACGCTTGATCAGCTTGCCGATCTGCATGATGCCGATGATGAAGAAATCGAAGAAGATGCTGCTTTCGATTCCGATGATGAACGGCTGTATGGCAAATACTTTGACGATCAAGATAGATATGTTGAGGACATCGGCAACAGATCGTACCTTGGGTTGACTGTTCCTCTGAGTGGAGATGAAGAGATTGTTCAGACTGAAATAACGAAGGGTCAAAAGATGGTACTGTCCAGTTTATGTCTTGATGTTCCATCGGGCAACTTTGGCCAGCTAAAGCTGATGGTCCGATGCATCTACCTTGGAGGCACGGAAGAGCCGTGGCTATGTCTTGGAAACTTTCTGGGTCAGAAAAATGGTGGTATGGCCGTGTCTCCGTCAATACCAATCAATCTGGAGGCGATTGGCCCATGTAAGGTTGAATGGAAAGTAGAAGGGAAAATTCCAACCTCCTTTTCAACCAGTGGCATCAACATCTTTGGAAAGATTGTGCCGATACTGCAAGAAGTATTTAGTGATGACGACCTTTCGGTAGACTACGCTAATGCATTCATGTCGGAAAGTGAAGATGATGAAGAAGAAGAAGAAGAAGAAGAGGCGATCTCTACTGCTAATGGCAGTGCCGCGGTAAAGTCACAGGATGCGAACACAGGCACAGATAGAAAGGATGATGTTGCAAAGCCAAAGAAGAGAAAGCTTAGTAATGCTGAAGTTGACACAGAAGAAGTAGAAACAGCTGAAAAATCTAGCAATAACAAGCTGACTAAGAAACAACGCAAACAGCTTGCCAGAGAAAAGGCACAGCAATTGGAAGACACATTGGCTGCCTCTCGAAATGATGAAGATGAGAGCAAGACGTCGAAGAAGAAGAAGAAGAATCAAACAGAAACCGAAAAAGAATTGTCCAGACCCACTTCACTCACCCGCGAACGTCGACTACCAAGCGGAGTGACGGTTCGTGATCTTCTCGTAGGAACTGGTGCACCTGTGAAGTCTGGTAAAAAGCTCAGTTTGCATTACACTGGTTCTCTTGTTAGTACTGGGAAAGTGTTTGACAAGAATCACAGCAAACAACACCCACTAGTCTTTAGACAAGGCACAGGGGAAGTCATTCGTGGATTGGAGAGAGGTTTGGAAGGTATGAAGGTAGGTGGTGAAAGGGTGATCAGCATCCCAAGTAAGCTGGGCTATGGAACGAAAGGTGCCGGAGTTGACATCCCTCCTGATTCGGATTTATCATTCGAGGTGAAGCTCTTAAAGGTGGGATAGTAAAAGTATATTTATATAGCAATTGATATGCGTTATTTGTGCCTTTTGCGGGTTATGAACTTGGTCCTATCCCATCACACATTTGCCGCAAACATGTTGATGATCTCTGATCTTTTCTTTCACCAGTTGAACCGCCTTATCAACGTCTTGGTACGTCCTTCCGTACACAAACACATATGGGTCACATATGTTGGTGGAAGTCCGAAATCCTTTCGCAACGAGGATCAAATCACACCCAAGATTTGTGATATCACAAAGTAATGGCTTGTGCAAAATGTGGGCTGCATGAAAGGACTTTTCGTTCATATGCTCCTCATACGACATTTCCACAATGCTCATGTAAGTAAGCCGATTGTCTAGGAAGGGATTGACATTTCTCACCGCACTGCTAGTAGAATTGCTTGGACGATGAGGTCCCCAGCAACTTTGCGCGATTTCACACAGCAACCTTCCTCGGCATCCGTCATTTCCGACATAATCAAGAAACAAATCTTGAATCATTTGACGAGCAAGAAGTAGATCTTGTTGAGCCGTGGAGTTTCTCAGAGCCTCGATAAAGATTTTCATCGGGGCAAATACAGCATCTTTCATTTCCAAGTGTACTCTGCACTGCGACTCTTGATTGATTCGATTGATATTGTCACCCTTCCCGAGGAGGTGGAAAAATAGGTTTCGCTGAGAAGAACGGTCCTTTTGAAGCCACAGAGGAGGGGTAATCTCCAACTTTGGCACGTTTGGGAACTTGGAATGTGAAGGTGGCGTCACGTTGGTGGAATCTTGTGAAGTTGAAGCTGCATCAGGGGCGTGATGTCCTGAGTTGCCTTCGTTCTTCGCAATGATAGGATACCTCGCTCTCTTTTCAGACGAATCAACTGCATCATCGTTGGATTCAGTAAAGCTACGCTTTGAAACAGAATCACTGCATGTAATCGATGATGGAACATAACGCTGAGTCGTAGACTGTAGTGGAGGTGTAGCATCCATTTTGTTTTCTTCTTTACGGTCAGCAATTTGTTTAGTAGACGCGGAAATTGCATTACTATTGCTGATATTTTCTTCATTGCTCTGATTGTCTTGAACCTTCTTCTCTCTATATGTTACTCTCGATGCGTCAATATCGCTTTCGTATCTAAATTGACATCCATCCGTGAATATCATTGCAGTGTAGACGACGTTGTTGTTGTTTGGATCAGCAGAGCACATTACAATCTCTCCTTCTAATGGGCTACCACCACTTTTGTCATCTGGGGATATCGTGACGGGACAAGAAGAACCGAAACCTAGGTTTGTTCCTTCCACTTCTTCGGTGATTGCAATGTTTTTATCATCATCACAGTACGTCACCTCATAATAAATCTGACTATTTTGTAATGATGCCGATTTGATGACCCCACGCTTCATGTTCACGTTATCATTCTTATTCCCTGAAAAATTGTACCACACTGGACATCCAATGGGAAAGGGTAAGTTCGCACTTTGCTCAGCGGTAAGCTTGATCACCGCCATGTTGCACTTCTATGCCGTGCTCGATGTTGCAACAGACTCCAACATACAACATCATGATATGCATTGACTCCCTCGGGAATGCGGGCGTGCCCCCTTGAAGGGCTGTTTTTCAAGAGGGTAATTGTGTTCATAAATGGGGATATTGTATTACTTTACGGGCAGTAATATTGAGATCATATATCCAAATTTCATCAGTTGTGGGCCCCACGTCGGCTCCGCCCACAACAGGGTAAGAAGAGCCCACGCCCTAAAGACCCCTGCACCTCCCTCTCTCATTCATCTCATTCCACCTCTGGCCGCAATACTATCAGCCCTATTCAATCGCCTCTTTGTCAGGTCAGTTCCCGTTATGTATTGAGATGTAGTGTTTTACATAATTATTAAAGAGGAGTACGAGCGACACTAATTTGCAAATTATCAAAGTTGCTAACCAAAAAAATTATATCTTTCGTTACGTGCGTGCAGATACAAAAAATGATCCGCATCTTATTTACTCTCCTCTGCGGCATTCTTGCCATCGCTACTGCCCTTGCTGGTACAGATCAGGCAGGTCTCGATTTCTTGGCAGCCAAGGCCAAGGAAGAAGGTGTCATGACTCTTCCAAGCGGTTTACTTTACAAGGAAATCGTTGCAGGCACTGGAAAGACCCCCACAATCAACTCGCCCTGCGATTGTCACTACGCTGGTACTCTCATTGATGGAACAGAGTTCGATAGCTCTTATAAACGTGGACAGCCCCTGACGTTTGCTCCCAATCAAGTCATCAAGGGATGGACGGAAGCCATGCAATTGATGAAGGAGGGTGGAAAGTGGGAGCTTTACATTCCCAGTGAACTCGCCTACGGAGACCGTGGGGCTGGAGGTTTGATCCCCGGTGGAGCTGCTTTGGTGTTTACAATTGAGCTGCTGACGGTGAAGGGTGATTATGTCAAGGATGAAATGTAAGTTACTTTCGTATCGTACTTAAGAAATGATTGGTGAAAGTAACGCTACGGATTCAGCAATCAAATTCATTAAAGTAATCTACAATTATTCCAACAAACAAAGATCAAAACCGGATAGAGCCCAGTTTCTAATTTCTGAATCGAAGTGACGGAGATAGATTTTCTGACCGCAATGAGATGAATGAAACATGAACTTGATCAACTAATTCGACCTTAGACTAGGTCTATAACAACTACTTAGTATGATCAGTGCCCAGTCTGAAATGGATGATACCAAAGTGGTGCGACTTCGCTTCTAAGGTTTGATTCTGTACCTTTGTGTTGATACACGATTGGGCTTTGATGTATGCAATTATCTCTCTGATCTGGGAGCATGTGGCTGAATTGAACTTTCTTGACAGATGAAATGTATATCTTTTTATCACTACTTTGCTTGGCCATCTGTGTTGTCTGACGATGGCTTTGACGATCAATCTTGTGCAACTGTTCTCTTCTTTCACTTGTCGCTACTGTCGCTACCGGTGTTTGGTTGGATGGCCACGGCAAGCCTTTTCGAGAGGCATCACAAGAGAGTCGTCTCGATTGCAGAAGTGGCTCGCCATTTTCGAGAGATTCATGGCATTGGTGATTGGTGTTTCCTGTCATCCATCCAAGCAGTTCTTCATGAAGAGAGAAAACACAATCCTAAGAGATAGTGACATAAAAATGTGTTTAAATATTCGGTAAATTTAAGTATCTAGCGCGTTGATTGGCTGCCTGGTCACGACTGAGTACCATCACAGAATTCCCTAGCATTTTGGAACATCTTCAACCACGGACCAACCTTGTAGTCACTCCATTCTGCCGGCATCCAGGGCCATTGCCACGTTGTAAATACACGTTCCGGATGGGGCATCATGGCGAGATGGCGTCCATCTTCTGAACATAATGCCGCCATACCGTCGGGACTGCCGTTCGGGTTGAAGGGGTACTCTTGAGTAATTTCATTAGAGTCATTGACGTAACGAAGTGGTGAAAGGTTTGCAGCCAGTGCATCTTTGTGCACTTGCTCATCTGGGAAGTGGAAACGTCCTTCGCCATGTGCAACCCAAACACCGAGTGATGAACCCTCCATTCCCTTAAACATAACTGCAGGACTCTCAACAATCTTGACACTTGAGAATCGACTTTCAAACCTGCCACTATCGTTGTGGAGAAGACGAGGCTGTCTCTCTTCAGGCAGACCTTCGCTATTTGGGATCCAACCAAGGAGTGCCATCAATTGACATCCATTGCAGACTCCTAGACTGAAGGTATCCTTTCTCGCTTTGAAGTCTTGGAATTGCTTGAAGACGTTTTCATTGAATTTGATGACTCCAGCCCATCCCTTTCCACTGTCAAGAACATCGGCAATCAAATTCATTAAAGTAATCTACAATTATTCCAACAAACAAAGATCAAAACCGGATAGAGCCCAGTTTCTAATTTCTGAATCGAAGTGACGGAGATAGATTTTCTGACCGCAATGAGATGAATGAAACATGAACTTGATCAACTAATTCGACCTTAGACTAGGTCTATAACAACTACTTAGTATGATCAGTGCCCAGTCTGAAATGGATGATACCAAAGTGGTGCGACTTCGCTTCTAAGGTTTGATTCTGTACCTTTGTGTTGATACACGATTGGGCTTTGATGTATGCAATTATCTCTCTGATCTGGGAGCATGTGGCTGAATTGAACTTTCTTGACAGATGAAATGTATATCTTTTTATCACTACTTTGCTTGGCCATCTGTGTTGTCTGACGATGGCTTTGACGATCAATCTTGTGCAACTGTTCTCTTCTTTCACTTGTCGCTACTGTCGCTACCGGTGTTTGGTTGGATGGCCACGGCAAGCCTTTTCGAGAGGCATCACAAGAGAGTCGTCTCGATTGCAGAAGTGGCTCGCCATTTTCGAGAGATTCATGGCATTGGTGATTGGTGTTTCCTGTCATCCATCCAAGCAGTTCTTCATGAAGAGAGAAAACACAATCCTAAGAGATAGTGACATAAAAATGTGTTTAAATATTCGGTAAATTTAAGTATCTAGCGCGTTGATTGGCTGCCTGGTCACGACTGAGTACCATCACAGAATTCCCTAGCATTTTGGAACATCTTCAACCACGGACCAACCTTGTAGTCACTCCATTCTGCCGGCATCCAGGGCCATTGCCACGTTGTAAATACACGTTCCGGATGGGGCATCATGGCGAGATGGCGTCCATCTTCTGAACATAATGCCGCCATACCGTCGGGACTGCCGTTCGGGTTGAAGGGGTACTCTTGAGTAATTTCATTAGAGTCATTGACGTAACGAAGTGGTGAAAGGTTTGCAGCCAGTGCATCTTTGTGCACTTGCTCATCTGGGAAGTGGAAACGTCCTTCGCCATGTGCAACCCAAACACCGAGTGATGAACCCTCCATTCCCTTAAACATAACTGCAGGACTCTCAACAATCTTGACACTTGAGAATCGACTTTCAAACCTGCCACTATCGTTGTGGAGAAGACGAGGCTGTCTCTCTTCAGGCAGACCTTCGCTATTTGGGATCCAACCAAGGAGTGCCATCAATTGACATCCATTGCAGACTCCTAGACTGAAGGTATCCTTTCTCGCTTTGAAGTCTTGGAATTGCTTGAAGACGTTTTCATTGAATTTGATGACTCCAGCCCATCCCTTTCCACTGTCAAGAACATCGGCATATGAAAATCCACCAACGAATACTATTCCACGGAAGTCATCCAATGTGACCTTTCCAGTAACCAAGTCACTCACAGTGACATCCCACGACTCAAAACCTGCCGAAATGAAGGCGGAGAGCATTTCTCTATCACCGTTGCTTCCTTCTTGGCGAATGATAGCAACCTTGTGCTTTGATGACGAATCCATGATGGCAGCATCTGTTGGTTCTGGTGTGTAAGTCAACTTCCATTCGGGTGCCTTACGAAGCTTCAAACCGGCCTGCTCTTGTGCAACACAATCTGGATCTCTTTGGCGATGTTCCAACTTAAAACTCGTTTCTTCCCACAAATCACGAAGAACAGTCATCTTTTCATCGATGCAAGGTGCGGCTGCACCAACAGAGATCTTGATTGAATCGCCACCAGCAGATGCAGTACCAATCTCAATGCAGGGCACACCCTTGGCAGAAAAAGCACCCATGACAGCCTCGGTATCACTTGGAAGAACTTCGATGACAATACCGGCTTCTTCGTTGAAGAGAGTTCCAATATCTCCTGCACCAGCGCACGTTTCGGGCACAATAGCGCTGATAGAGCAGTTTCCTGCAAATGCCATTTCCATCAACACAGTTGCCAAACCACCATCAGATCTATCATGACCGGCAAGAATAGTTCCCTTCTCAATCAAATCCTGAACAACCAAGAACGTATTCTTTAGCACACTGAAGTCTTCAATATCAGGACTCTCATTTCCAAGTTGATTGTACACCTGAGCGAGTGATGATCCTCCCATTCGTGCCTTTCCACAGCCCAAGTCGATAAACAGCAAGTTTGTTTTTCCTCCAGTACACTTGAGATCAGGTGTCACCGTTTTCGTTACATCGGGGCATGTCACGTAGCAAGTTAGGGTCAATTCTCCAGGAGCTTTCACTACCTCGTCTCCACACTGAGCAGCCATCGAAAGAGAATCCTTTCCACCATCAATTCCAGCTCCAAGAGCAAGGAGGGAATCACGTAATGCCTCACATGCGTCGTACATCTTGGCTCCTTCTCCTTTGAGCTTTGCAGCATACATCCAATTTCCACTGGCCTTGATATCCTCAATCGAAGAAATCTTGGCCCACATCAAGTTAGTCATAGCTTCGGCAACAGTCATCCTAGCCATCGCGGCAGAGTTGACCAATCCCTTGATTGGCTGTTCACCGCAAGACACAGCAGTTCCGGTAACTCCAAAGTGTGTGTGAGCAGTAATACCAAGGTTAGCAAGAGGAAGTTGTAGTGGTCCAACGCATTGCTGCTGTGCAACCAATCCAGTAACAGAACGATCAACCTTATGTACAAGGAAGCGTTTCGACCCCACAGAAAGCAAGCGGAGAACGCGATCTACCGCATCCTTTACAGTTGTGCCATCAGGAAGAGACAAGGGCTCGAGTTTGTTATCAACGTGATCATCAGTGAAAGTTTTTTGAGGCATTTTTCCAAGCACAAGTTCGAGAGGAAGATCGACAGCCGTCTGATTTGTCTTCGAATCCTTGACAACAACTTTTCCATCCCCAGTAACTTCACCGAGGATGCGGATAGGGCAGTTTTCACGCTCGGCAATTTCCTTAAAGACTGCTTCATCAGCTGGACGGATAAGAAGCGCGTTGTTCTCTTGGTATTCAGCTCCCCAGATCTCCAAAACAGAAAGTGTATTGTCTCCAACATAAACCTGAAGAGACACAAACGCGGTTAGAAACCATACATTACTCGCTGATTCGGAAGGGAAATAATCTGCAACAACAATACTGGAATGCTCACCTTGCGAATATCATATTCGGCTCCTGCAGGTTCAACAATTTCTTTCAGCACATTTCCATTTCCTCCCGCACCCTGATCATGTACACTGACAATGGGGTTCTTTTCGCCCAGATCACAGCATGCTCTCATTAATCGGTTCATTCTGTTCTCCATCTCGGCGTCACCACGCTGAACAGCATCAAAGTCCAACGCTGCATTTTCTGACGATTGCACACGCGATGAGGCAGCTCCTCCTCCAATACCAATT
This sequence comes from Skeletonema menzelii, assembly GCA_036940005.1. Taxonomy (NCBI): domain Eukaryota; phylum Bacillariophyta; class Thalassiosirophyceae; order Thalassiosirales; family Thalassiosiraceae; genus Skeletonema; species Skeletonema menzelii. The sequence goes on along the minus strand of JALLBH010000276.1, from coordinate 15,981 downwards.
CGATACGCAGGTCCGCCAACCTTAACAATCAGCATTCCCTTTTCAGGTTCTCCTTTATCTGCGTGCCGCCCATCCATAGCTCCGACACCCGCCGTGAACATGATTGGCTTCACCCACTCGAAACGTTCTCCATTCGGAATCCTCATCCCAAATGAACGAGTAAACCCATGAATCACAGGCTCGCCGAACTTATTCCCGTAATCACTCGCACCATTACTTGCCTCCACCTCAATATCAAGTGGAGTGGCCAAATTTGATGGATACACAAAGCTCTTATCCTCCCAAGGCAACTCATACCCCGGAACATTCAAATTTCCCACACAATACGCACAAACGCCCGCCACAGCGTAGGCACCACGTCCAGTGGCCATGACATCCCTCAATCGTCCTCCGGTACCAGTCTCAGCTCCTGGGAATGGTGCCACAGCACTCGGAAAGTTGTGAGTCTCGGCAGTAAGAATGGGGTGCAATGTTTTGGTAACAATTTCCATCTTGCCCGCCTTGGTGACATCACTGGGTGTCAATGCATTCACCTCATACCCACGGATGGAACTGGAATTGTCATGAAACGCAATGATGGAATTGTTGGGCACACCCTTGGGTAAAGTAGCCTTGACCATTTGGAAGAGTGTTTCGGGCTTGGTTTCTCCGTCGATGATCATCTTTCCACCAAAGTACCAGTGACGAGAGTGTTCGGAGTTGGATTGGCCCATGTCGAAGCATTCAACATCGGTGGGGTTACGACCGAGTTTTTGCTGTGATTATAGTAGAATTAGAAGATGAAAATGTTGGAAAACAAGTGCGGTTGGAATGATGGAATTGAAGCGAATCATTTTGATGGCCCAACGTAGAACGGGAACAAAGACCAATTGACATGTGTATATCAAACAAAACAACCACCAATGTCCATCTCAAATGAAATACCAAATCCAACAAAAAGGCAGCAACCTTACCTGAAACAACTCAGTATAATAATTCAAATCCCACTCATCAAATCCCAACCCCATCTCCTCATTAATCTTCTCCAACGCAGCCCTCCCCTCCTCCATAATCGGCACCCACTGAATCTCCTTGGTCTCCACGCCCGCCTCAAAGGAAGTTAACGGAGTCACATATTCCTCCTCCGTCATTCGATCATGCAATAACTGTTTAATGGCCGTTACAGTCTCATCGTTGTTTGCCGCAGCTGAAGCAAAGGTGATGGCATATCGACGTGATCGTTCAAGACGTGTCACCGAGTCAAGACCACATGCCGCACAAATGGATGTGGCATTGGATGAAAATGCCGAGGTGAATGTCATTCGGGGTCCAAATTCGAGTACTACGACGTCAGTAGTACTGCTTGTTAACGCCGATGTTTCGAGTTGCAATCCGCCCTTGTCGAATGTTTCCGCCAACAACCATTCGAGACGAGAGGTATCTTGTTCGTTCAAGGTGCCATTGGAGAGTTGTACGTTGAAACATGATTCTGTGTCGATGCGAAGGATGGAGGCAGCTTGTTCGGTGGTGAGTTGTTCCTTGATGGAGGGCAACAGGGAGTGTGGTGTGGGTGTTTTGCGGTAGTAGTGTACGATTTTTGACATGATAGAAATGCTTTAGTCAGTAGTGTGTAGCAGCAGCAGCTCTTTTATGTAGCTAATGATGATGATGATGCAATAATGTTGAATAATAGCACCACTACTCTGACAAATAGAACAATCGCACGGCCAGTCAAATGAATGGTACAGTGATGACGAGCTTGCCTATCCCCGAGATGAATGATCCGGTGTTTCCAAGTGCATAATATTTTTGATGACATCGAAACATCAAAATGAGATGAAGGGCTGAGAATCAATGTAACATTAGCATGTGACTCTTGATGTGCTGTATTTTACTTATGACTTGCCCAACACACAATCACTTTCTTATCAACTCGGACACCATCTTCCATTACCTCAGCTTGTAGCGTCCATGCTCCATGCTACATTCTAAACACGGAAACGACCATGAGAAAAACGGCCCAGTAGGTAGCTCCCTAACCCTACCTTCACCGATTATATATTATTGATTAGGCTCTGCAAGCAATTGTATCGTCTACTGGATAACTTGTGACGTAGACACGAGAGCGAAAACTGTCTTCTGATACACATTTATTAGATAGTCATATTATTATCTCCCTCTACATCTTCCCTTACAAAAAATAATAATAACAATACGAAACTACCATCATCATGCCCAAATTACCCAAAAAGCCCAGCATTAGACTTGGCAAAAGTAACAAGGAGACAAAGAAGAATGACAAAAAGAAGGATGTCAAAAAGAAGGATGAAAAAAAGAAAAAGTCCTCTGAGAAGAAATCATCCAAAAAATCCAAAAAGGTGATTGAAGAAAGTTTTGATGATAGCAGTGAAGAGGAGGAAAGTAGTGAGGAAGAAGAATATGAAGAGGAGGGTGGCAGTGAAGAAGAAAGTAGTAGTGACGAAGATTACTCTTCCTCGGATGATGAACCTTCTCCACGCAGAGGAGGACGACGCAACCAAAAAGGACGAGGCAGCAGCACCTTTCAACACGCGGCAGACTACGATCCCGAAAATGCACTCGACGCCATTATCGACAGTGTCGTGGACTATCCCGATCCCGAGGAAGGGTGGGATGTCGTTCGCGAATGGCTCCAATCACATGATTTTAATGAAACCAAGTCGGCAATTGAATACAAGGGTGAATTCGACACGACTGCGTTACATGTGGCCTGTCGGAATCGTCCCCCCAAGGATATTATCGATATTATGATCATGGCGGCACCTGATATGATCTTTTGGGCTGATTCATTTGGATGGTTGCCATTGCATTATGCATGTGCCAATGGTGCCGATATGGATGTGGTGGGGGCACTATTGGAGGCGTATCCGGATAGTAAGTTGACGACGGACAAGCGTGGACGTACACCGTTGCATTTTGCATTGGGGAATGTAGAACAGCCCCCCACTGCCATGTTGGTACAATTGTTGGCGGGGAAGGAGATGAAGAGTTCGAGTGTACGGTGGCCGGATGAGAATGATATGTTGCCCCTTCATTATGCGTGTGCGTATGGGGCGTCTGTGGAGGTGTTACGTGTGATTATTGATGCGTGGGATGAGAGTTTGTCCAAGAAGGATAGTAAGGGGCGTACGCCGTTGCATTTTGCCATGGGGAATGCCCATCGAGACAATTCACCCGAGGTGGTCAAGTTATTGTTGGACTTGCATCCTGCTGGAGTTAATGATATGGATGTGGAGAAAAACTTGCCGCTTAATTTGTTGAGTACCAAGGCTGAGTCGATCGAGCCGAATCAGATCAAGACGAGGGACTGTATAAAGAAATGCCTCAATCTTTATTTGAAGGCGAAGCCCAATACTTGCATTGAATTTTTGACGGCGATCCAAAAGATGCCTGAGTGGTAAGTGGGTGTGGAGTTTCTGTTTTTCCTTTTATGACTTGAGTTTGCATTGTCATTCTTTACTCGTATACTAACGTTTGAATCTATTCTCAATCCTACCCAGGGTGAGGGACATTGCAGTCATCCACCCAACAGTACAAACTATGCTCAACGTGAAAATTTCCAGTCGTTTCCCTACAATGATTCTATTGCTGGACTTCTACTTCTTGGCAATGGTGATTGGGTGTTTCTCCTTCACGGCACAGGAATCTATCGACCGCAGATTCAACAAACAAAATACCACCGCGCAATCACGTTCCGTATCCGTGGCGTTGCTTTCGCCACTATACATTGGTTCGTTGTATTTCCTGGGACGAGAGATTACACAGATGGTGTCTGTGCGTCAACAGACCACCATCATTGCGTACCTAGCTGATCCTGAGAATGCAGTCAACCTCGCCTTCGTATTTATGACTACATACTTCACAATCTGCATGCAGACAGGAATGGGGGATGACAATCGGTTCCGACAGGGGGCAGGTATCACGATCGGACTGTGTTACGCTCAAGTACTTGCTTACTTCAAAAGTATTTTGATTGAATTCGCTGTGTTCGTTAGTGGTCTTGTGTACGTTACCACACGCCTTGTGGCCTTCATGGTCTGTTTGCTGATTGTAGTCACGGCATTTGCTCAAATGTGGCTCACGATTTTCCAGCAGAGTAGTGAATGTGATTTTGGTGACGAAACCGCAGCGAATGAAACATCAAGACGAATGCAAGATGCGTTTGAGTATTATTACGATGATGGCTTTGTCTTTGAGGAACCACCAGAGGATTGTGAAGCTTCTATTGATGCGCCGTACTGCAGTGGCTTTTATTGGGCATGGTACAAGACATACACAATGATGCTTGGAGAGATTGACGACACCCTCTTTTACTGGAATACACTCTCTCTGATCCTATTCTGTCTCTTCTACTTCTTTGTGGTTATTTTACTCCTCAACATTCTTATTGCCATCATTACGGATTTGTACGGAGTTATCACGAATGATCGTGCAGGTGAGTACTCGTTCCATATATCTATTTGTGTGTTATCATTAGGAATATGCATTGACACTTGTTCTCTATTCATCACATGCAGCTATTGTGTTTTGGTCGAATAGGTTGGCATTCATTACCGATATGGATTTGATTACGAACGGACCATGGAAGAAGACAGTGATGAATTTCTTTCGACTGGGAGATGACGAAGAGGAAAAGAATGACGAAGAGGAAAAATTGCTGGAAAAGGACAAGGTAGACATCACATGGGAGCGCATCCTGTGGAAGAAACTTATCGAATGCTTTGATCCAGAAGTTGACAACCAAGGAGTTGGATTGTTCTTTTATGTCCCATTGCGCATATTCATTGCAATGTTCCTCATTCCTTTTTGGCTGCTGATAGGAATTATCTCGGCTGGATGGTTGTGGCCTCCCCAAGTTCGTGAGGGGCTTTTCGTCCAGGCCGTGTCAATTCCAGAGGACTCAGGAGAGATTAGAGAAGTAGAGAAGCGAATCGAGGAAGTGTCAGGTCTGAGAAAAGATCTTGAGTATGTCCAAGGTGGCATGGTACATGAATTCAAGCAAGATCGCCGAGATATGACTGAACTGAAAAATCAAGTCAAGGGGATCAAGAAAGAGCTGAAAAAGGAGATGAAGAACATTAAGCAAGTGATGACATCACTGTTTGAAGTTCAGCAGCAGGCGTTGGTGTCCTAATGGACGAGAGGTTTGGGTTGTAAATGCATAATTACTTGTTTCTATTGAGTGACAGAACACACCATCTTCTTGAAACGATTCTGATACAGCACTACTTCTTGGTGTATGCAACATCTTTCATCTATTGTTTTTGCGGCATCTTATCAATATCACTGAACACCAACTTTCCATCTTTTATAGCATAAAGTTTCCCAGACCCATCTCCTTTCCCAGCCTCACCATCAAATAGCAATCTCATTGTTGCCTCCACACCCTCTTCAGGGGTCTGTGCAGTGGTGTCTCCAATCTCTTTCCCGGCATATTTGGGCATTTTGAGTATCAAATCAGTGTAGACAAGTCCAGGATCGACCGAAGTAACACGTAACTTTGGATATTGCTTGGCCACATGTAGCATGTAGGCATCTCCAAACATTTTCGCCAGCCCATACATGTGAAAGTCAGGTGCAGAATCTGCAAATGGTCCACCTCCAAATGAAATCTTGTCAAATGCGGCTATACGATCTTCCAAACTATTACTCCCACTCTCCTCCGTATTTTCATATGCAGAAATACATTCTCTTATCATGGGTAAAATAGTCTCTTCCCATGTACATTCCTCACTCTTCAAGGCAGCTTGGTGCTCTTTCGAAGAATACGAATGCATTAACGGTCCAAGTCCAGATGTAACCACCACCACCCTCCCATCCTCTTGGCACAATGGGACAAATGCATCCAATACTCGTCGTACACCTACAGCACAAACTTCCATTAGTTCTGGTAATGGATATCCCCATAAAATACCAGCATTGGACACCACTCCTGCCAATAATTTATCATCATTCGTATTTGAACCTAAATTCAACCGAACTGTGTTCATTGCATCTTGTACAGATTCATCTGAGGTGACATCTAGCTGGAGTACATCAATACGATTGGGGTCAAAGTTCTTATTACTGCATCCAATCTCGGTGAGGAGTGATTCTTTTGCCTCTCTGCCCCGTTGGATGTCTCTGCTGCATAGATAGACTGTATATATGTAGACATTATTCCGGAATGTGCGCACAACATTGCTGTTAGTACATTCATCCAAAATTAAAGTATGTTGAAAATGATATAACCTACCATGAGTATCAGGATGCTCTGAAAGAATTCGTTTGCAAAGCGCATAGCCCTGGCCTTTGTTTGCTCCAGTGACGAGGTAGGATCGCATCGGTAAGGCAGCAGCTGCTAGGGCGCTGGCAAAGCCGAGTGTGGAGAGCAGGAAGCTGAAGAATAAGATTAGTGGAGAGGAGGATGCCATCATTATTAAAGTGAGTGGTCTTCTTCTTTTGTTGTATCATTGATAAGATCAGATAAGAATATGTAGCTTCTGCCGAATCCTTGCCATTGTCAGCTGTCAGCTGGCGCTCAGAATATTGGAGTGCTTTACGTCGCTTTGATTTGCTTTGATAATGCATTAACTTCACGTAGGAACTCGTTCAGTGGCTCCCTTCTTGTGGGCAGCGCACCACAGCTCAGTGATCTCACTTTTTTTTCACCATTATGACGATGTTGAAACGTTTCCTGCAATTCTTATTGCTGCTCACCACCAGCTACAACACCATCAATGCCCTCCAACAACCCCGCCAACAAGCAATTGTCGTCGGTTCCGGCCCGGTAGGCGTAGCCGCCTCTCTCATCCTCGCCAACCGGCACAACTACGACGTCACCCTTCTCGAATCAAGTCCAGCCTCCTCCACACAAACCTCCTATGATCCAACCAAGGCATTCCTCTACAATGTCAACGAACGTGGACAACGACTTACCAAACTTTTTCCAAATATGCATCAACGGATGGTGGAGCGGAGTGTTGCATCGATGGGATTTGGTGGGACGAAATTGACGATTGTTCCTGCCGATCCGGAAAAACCGATTCCGGAACAGAAAGTGAATGTTCCTGCTGCTGCGGAAAATGATAATGATGATACTGATAGTAAGAACCAACGTAGTATGCCATCGGGAGAAAAGGCGGGTAATGTAGGATTCTGGATACCTCGACATGAAATGGTCAAGTTAATGGTGGAAGAGATTGACGAACAAAACACCAATGGTGAGGGAGGGAAAATTACTCTTTGTACTGGGATGGAATGTGTCTCAGTACTTCCAAGTACCAAAAATAATGGCAAGGATACTGCGTCAGTGGTGGTTACTGCCAAGGATGCATCCTCCTCCACACAAGAAACTACAACATATACTGCAAATCTAGTCATTGGAGCAGATGGAATGAACTCCAAAGTACGTCACTGTTTAGCCAATGCCCCATCCGGAACATGGTCATCCAACTGCATTCAACCATCCAAATTCCTACCCAAGAAGTTTACTTCTCCAGCATCATTCTTGAGGATTAAGGTTCTTCAATTCCCGCCGCAATTCGAAATTCCAAATGCCGATGGAAAACCACCCCTTACAACATTCTCCGAGGACATTTACGCCATACGGTCTGTGAACACTGGACCCAGAACCTACCTCTCATTAGGATTATTACCCATGAAAGATAATAATGCCGTTCGACCTGTCAATATCATTACAAGACCAGATCATGAAGTATGGACTATCCAAGATGGGGATACCATGCGACAATACTTTCAAAAGGCATTTCCAAGGCTCAACTTTTCGAAAGAGGGGGGATTAATTTCCAATGAAGAATGGGAACGATTTGCCAAGGCAGAGGGGACACGATTTCCACCTTGTCAATATAGTCCTGGATTGGCCGTGTGGGGTGATGATGATGATGGTGAATCGGGAGGTAGTGGAGTTGCATTGTGTGGTGATGCGATTCATGCATTTAGGTAAGTAACGAAAACTTGTTTATGCCTTCCAGTCAGTGCCTGTGTGCTTACCATACTTTATGTCTTGATGTTTGCCCCCTTCTTTAACAGTCCTGATATCGGACAGGGTGTGAATGCCGGATTGATGGATGTAGTGTGTCTTGATAGAGCCTTGTCGGGTCTTGATGTGGAGAGTGGCAAAGAGATTACTGACAGCAACAAAAATAATGCAACAGAGAAGAAGGGGAAGCAATTGTTATCGTTGGCATCGAATTTGGAACGATATCAAAAGCAACATGCACCAGAAATCGCTGGATTGATTCGACTCGCACGTTTTGGAGCACCCTATCAATACAAACAACCTCACCGCGCAGATCGAGTATTACGTTTCCTATGGACGACCAATGTAGCGATGAGACTGCTACTGAATAAAGTCACATTTGGCTTGATACAACCTCCGTGTATTATCTTGAGTCAGAATGCGGATTTGACATTTAGGCAGGTTATGAATAGGGCAGATCGAACTACAGCTTTGATAAAGACATTGTTGCTGGCTGGTTTATCTGTGTGGGCGAAGAAACGTTTTGGTTTGGCTTTGTTCCGTTCTTTTACGGCTGCATACTAAAAGTAAATGCTACCCAGCAGTCTCGAGTCTCGAAGAGCCTCTCTCTTTAGTAGGTCAAGTTAATTCTCCCTTGGATACTTTCTTCTATTCGAGCAGTGTCCAGAAACAGTACCTTTTAAATACCCGTTTTCAGGTCTGTGAATGATTCACCAGCAATAAAACCCGATCCTTGGCCCGATAAGGGCTTTTGGAAGGGCAAAGATCTTTAGCGAAAAAAATCACATGCACAATGACAGCAAGAAGCGCCCATACTTACGTGCTGCAATCAATCAATAGAGCATATCATATCCACCATGGCAGCCGCTAAAAAGAAGGACGCTCCACCTGCAACCATCACCACCACCGATAATGATAAATCAAAAAAGAAGGAAGAATCAACTAAGACACCCCAGCTGCCACCAGTCGAAGCAGCCGCTCGTCGTCTCGAACGTCTCTACGGTGGCGGCACAGTTTCTTCTTCCGCCAAAGCAGCAGCAGCACTACCAATTAATACAACCAAAATCATGAAAAAGTGGCTAGGCACATCTTCCGGAACAGCCGGCAATGCCACCCTAGCATCTGTGGCGGCATGTGCAGAAAAGACGTTGGATCCATCGTCGGGTGGAGTTTGTGTTACCGGACGGGAAATTTTGATGGGATTGTGTTCGGAGGAGGAACGTTTGGCTGTTGGTAAGAAGAAGACTTTTGATGAGAAAGAGAAGGGGGGTACTACTAATGCTGATGTCATGGAAGAGGAACATGTTGTGTCACCTGCTGACAATACACCCGACTATCTCACATTGACATGTCGCGAGGTGGAATCTTGGTTGATAACACTTGCCGTTCGTATCTATTGGCGTGCTGGTCAATTCCAAGAGGCATATGAGTTGATTACCAAGGGATTGCAAATTATTGATGCTCATCTTGTCGAAAGTGACAATACTACCGCTGCAGGCGCTGGCGGGTTGTACCCACTATTGGCAAGAATGTTGCGTTATCGAAGTCTCGTTATGGAATCTCTCATTGAGAAGAATGAACCCACCAGCAACTACGCCAAACTATGCAACGAAACACGCATCGAACTAGCCTCACGACACACCCACGCTGTACTCCGTCGTGATGCCGACGTTTCCGCCACAATCCTCAATTTGCATCTACGGGAATTACTCCTGTCGGATCGTGTCGAGCAGGCTCAGAAATTGATTTCCAATAGTACCTTCCCGACAGAAGCGGCGAGTAATAATCAGTTGTTGAGGTATTTTTATTACTCGGGGAGGGTGCAGGCGTTGCGATTGGAATATACCCAATCTTACTCCAATTTGAGTCAGTGTCTACGGAAATGTCCGTCCAATACCGGACTTGGATTTCGTATTGCCGTACAGAGGTTGTTGGTGGTCGTACAGTTGCTCATGGGGGAGATTCCGGATAGGAGTGTGTTCTTTGGTGAGGGGATGAGGGGGGAGTTGCACCCGTATTTGGAGATTGCGCAGGCGGTTCGGAGGGGGGATTTGGCTGTGTTCCATGAAACAGTGGGGGAACATGCCGAACGGTTGAGGGTGGATGGGACGTATACGTTGATTTCTCGATTGGCGCATTCGGTTGTAAAGGCTGGGTTGAGAAGGTTGAAAACTAGTTATTCGAGGATATCGTTGGAGGATGTGGCGAGTCGATTGGGATTGCCAAGTGCTACCAGTGCTGAATTTGTTGTGGCCAAGGCTGTCCGTGATGGGGTTATTGATGCGACGATTGATCATGAGGGGGGGTATGTTCAGAGTCATGATTTGGTCGATGTGTATGCTACTGTGGAGCCTTCTGAGGCGTTCCATAGGAGGATTGCGTACTGTTTGACGACACACAATGATGCCGTGAGAGCTATGAGGTATACGCCGGATGCATACAAGAAGCAATTGGAGGCAAGCAGGGGGTTGAGAAGGAGCAGGGAGGATAAGACTGATGAGGAAAAGGCGCAAGAAATTGAAGATGAGTTGGATGATGAAGAGTATGAATACTAGAAGGGATGATGGATGGGAAACTAAATGTGTTAATTTTCATCAGCGTAATGTGTTGGGAAATGATGCAGATATTCATTGATATAATGATGTAGGAATCAACTACTGACACCGGACTGAATCAACTGAATCAATTACTCTTTCTTCTGCATCTTCTGCTGCACAAACTCATACGTAACGAAAAAGATACAAACACTAGGCGCAATGTATCCCACTCGAGGTGCCACACCAGCAAACAAGCCTCCAATTCCCTCATCCTTCAATATTTTCGACGCACAAGCAACCACAGATCCACCATATGCGTTGGTAGTATCTGTCATCATCAAAGTTTTGATCCTATCCAAGGGATTGGTAATAGCGGCAGAGAATGAACCAGCCGCAGCTCCACAAACTGCCGCCTCCACTGCGGATAGTGCCACTGTATCATCGCCAGTTCTACCCTTCTTTGCCTTCAAATAAAGACTTTTGGTCACCTCAAATGTTGTTAGTTGTGCAACACGGAACGGTACATCTCGCGCCAATCCACCTGTAAATCCCTGATAGAATCCTGCAATACCACTTTTACTCCAAATACCCTTAATAGCTTCACTCATACTGGGATATAGTCCAGCTTGTAACTGTTGTTTCATAACCTCCGAGGGACATAACCATCCAGATCCAGTGACATCTCCTAGGATTGCCGAGAGAGCGTAGATGAGTGCTGGTTTTGTGTTTGGAAATTTGTTGAGTAGTGCTTGTTTGTAGATTTCGTAGGATCCAAAGGTAAGGACACTGTTTATATTTACATTGATGTCATGAAGGGAAAAGTGTGTTTTTCAGAAAGTGAGCATTGCAGTTTCTTTGACAGATCCAAGAAGCTATCAACAAATCAAAGCTATCGTACTACTCACCCATATGGAACTTGCCCTATCAAAGATCCAGCACATCCCTTATAAAGTCCACTAAGACGAAACGCATCACCCTGCTTCATTTGCATCCTCGTTTTGATCGTATCGACGGGATACATGCTGAAAATAGACACGGCACGTGCCGCGGCAGCTGCAGCCAAGTGAGAGCGAGCATCGGCGATTGTTTTCAGGAATGATTTTAGAATTAGCGCTGGAGATATTGCAGATGATAGAGGTGGTGGTGGGGCGGTGGTGCTGATTTTGGCCGCTCCTCCTCCACCTCGGGGGAACGTCGCGGCATTCACCATTGTTGTGCCCATGTTGATTGAATTGCGCTTTAGAGGCGGAAAGGCTTGGCATACTTTGGTTGCACTAGATGGTAGAATGAGGAGAGAGAGGAGACAGAGGATTGTGCGTAGGAAGACTCTGCATGGAGCTTTGCTGCTGCTGCAGCTGCGGCTGCTGGTGACGGCCATGGTTGACATCAAGATTTTTTTTGTGAGGTTAGAGGTTAGCGGTTTGAGGTTTGAGGTCACCCTAAACCCTAAACCCTAAATAGGATCTCTTTGCATAGCTGGGAGTCCTCTCGAAGGGACTCTCTCAGCCGTGTGCTGAGTGCTAGCTGAGTCCACTGAGTCCTCCAAGTGACTCAGACACGGGACTGAAGATCCTATTTAGGGTGAACCTCAAACCGGAAACGGAGGTGAGGGGAAATGAAGAAGAGAGGAGTTGCCATTTGCAAGAATCGGGTTACGTTGAAGAAGACATTGACGAGTTGAAGTTGTTTTCCTTCTACTTGAACTTCATACTCCTACTAAGTATACTTTGAAGAAGGATAGGACAAATCTAAATATACAACATCATGAAGAAGAGGCATTCAGTAGCCCTCAGCTCAATCAAATCGACAGCCACCAACGACTCACGCGCCACGCAATAACGATACTTACTTAGTCTTGGACAAACTGATATTATCTGCACCTTGCTGTACAATACAGAATAGGTAGCAACTGAAGAAATAAGCATCATGGACCTCTTTAGCGAAGCCGAGGAAATTCTCACTTCATCCAGCTCTCGGGGAGCGCCGCCGCTTGACCGAAGAGCTCATGTTGCAACATTTGCTTTTCTGTTGGGGGCAGGTCGGCAGGCGGGAAATAATGAGACTGTCTTGGCTGTCAAAGACAGTGATGAGCTTGCGAGATTTTTTAGCAAGCGATATTTGAACGAGATGGGTGAGTTTGTGCTGTTGTCTCCATACATACACGCGGTGACCTTCGCTGTTTTTATCATGACCGGGACACTCATGAGCGTGATTCCTCACTGCTTCTTTCTTGACTTTTCATATGCCAATCAAACAGCACCACCACCCAGCATCTCATCTAGCTCTTTACTGATCCATGGAAAGAGTAGGAAAGATTTTACTGTTAACAATAGCAAGGGATCGCTGCAACAGCTAGCCGTCCTCAACATGTATTCAAAGTTTTACACCACACCAGACTCTGCGTTTTACTCTCCAAAAAGAATCTTAGAAAACATTATGAATGGAATGGAAGAGTTGATTGAATCCAGGCTAAAAAGTACATTGCTGCAGCTGGTGCAGAAATCAGCTGAGCGTGGTGTTCAGCGCCACATGAAACTGCTATTCCAGCTTGTATCTCCAAGCCAAAGTCCTCTCCGAATCACTACTGTTCTCACCCAGTTTGTTTCTTCCGAGACTGTGAATAGTGACAATAACGTCATAGACACTGACAACGATCAAGTCGAACTGAATTTGGAGTTCAAAGCAGTTATCGATTGTGCCATCTTTGAGGAAGTCATTACAGTTGAGCTGTGAGTTGTAATGCATTCGTACACTTTTTCACTTTTACTATGATATCACGCTCTAATCAATGGATGACTCTTTCCTCTCCTCAATATAGACATTCGCCAGTCAGTATCGCTGCCAAGTTTGACACATCCGATAATCTGTTGAGTGCCATAGATATCAAATTCGATTGCGAGGTTCTCCTAAATAGCATGGTAAGTTTGAAGTCGGATGTAATTCCACTACTTTATAATGTTTACTCGTTATACTGATGTTTGTCTGTTGTCCTAGATTTCCAATGCAAGGTTGTTGGTAGATACTTTAATCAAGAAGGCTACAGCCTTGAGCATTCGTGTTGCCAAATACCATGAGCAACAAAGCGCATCTGCCCTTGCTGTGGCTCAAGTTTTAGCAAACAAATCCCCGTCTGTTCATAGTTTCGGAAGCTTCGGAAACATTTCACTTCCTAGTAATTGCTCAAATCTATTTTCTTCTTTGGCCTCTAGCTCTGACAGGAATTCAGGTGGCCATAGACACACCCACAACAAGCAGAGTAATAGTAGATGCTTGCTCCGAACAACTTTTCAAACAAAAACAACAGCTGCAGAATTGCAGCGAGTAAATGAAGAGTTTGGTCTTACTCGTGACGCATATTGTGCTCTCACTCGTGACAAGAAAAATGAGAGTGTAGTTCGATTCAATATGCCAAGCTCTTCGGAACCAGCACGGCTCGAGCGCATGCCGCCCGTAACAACAAAATCTAAAGAATCAGGTACTCCTAATATGTACAAGGGATTGTTCAATTGGATTCAAGACGACGACAAAATGTTCTTGTCTGAGGATGAAATTAAAGAGCAAAATGCTCTCAATGAAGAGAAAGAGAGAAGAGCTGCTGAGGCACCCATGCCGGTTAGATTTTTCACAGCTGCCCATCAAAAGATCCAGGAGCTACGAAGGGGGCTTGAAAAAGGTTAGCGATGCCTTATTTGGTCGAAGTACTAAGGAACAAAATGATGACAAGAGATCAAGAGTTGTCGACCAGAATCAGAACGGACCAAGAAAAAAGATGAAGCTGTATTCTAATTCATGAGAGGGGTACGAGTAGCATCAATATATATTGTAGCGGTAGGTAAGCCTAAGACTTACAACGCGAGCCTTTTCAGCACATATAAACGAGATTTTTATGAGAATAGACAGACAAATTCTGAATTCATGTAATATGAGGAGTTATTGCCATCGATTGCTGTACACTGTCATAATAATATGGATGATGTCATTCAATGCAGGGCTCGCTTCAGACACCTGCATCTGACTAGACTGCTTACAAAATCAAGAAGAGTGTGAAATTGACCCGGATCTCTTATCGATTGAATCTTTCATCTTCGGATCAAACCGTCGAAAGAGGTCCATTGTTTTCTCGTACATCGCAAAAATCAAAGCATGAGCTGGTGCGGCTCGTAGTGCTGTGATGCCACAACCACGATAAAGTCCTGCCCAACCCTCCGCTCTGAGAATATCCAAAAATACAGAGACAAAGCCACGATTGGCATATAAAGGATTTGCGCGTATCTGACTACCAACAGTATCGGCGGGGTAAAACGCTGTCCAGTATGCAACACCTGCTGAAGCTCCTCCAAGAAGATGAGTCGAAGTACCCAGATCACGTTTTGTACCACCTTCCGGTATTTGTGAGAAGCACACGCTTTCATAGACACCATACCAACAAAAGTTGCCAGGTATCTCGCGATAAAGGAGTGAAATCTGTCCCCGATATAATCCCTTCACGACTCCTTCCTTCTGAACTGTTTGTATTACGCAATCTATAAGCCCATTATACTTTCGTACAGCATTAGATGAGTTCATCACTTGCATCTGCACCTTAATAACTTCAAATGGGTTCAGGAAAAAGCTTGCTATGCCTCCAGCCACTGCACCCGAACATGCTAGTTCAAATATTGATAGCTCTTTTTCACCAGGTTTTTCACCTAATCGACGCTTTACTTCTCCATAACTAAGGAATAGCACAGAGTTTTCCGCCATACTACCCAGGAGGGGGGCAGGGAGGCCTTTGTAAAGCGATAGAACGCCATTCGTCTTGATCGTATGTTTTAAGCAATGTATTGCTCCCCTGTAGACCGGTGGTTGTTTTATTTTTGTATGTTTGGGTGATTTTTGCTGTGTTTGCGAGCCGAGAGAATTCTGTGGATGGGAGCAACATTGGTTGTGTAAGATGAATAACTGAGGCATGAAGTGATAATACCATGAATATCATGGAATCAGGAGCAAACTAACCAAAGTGTTATCTTACCTGCGTTTGCAAAAGTACCTTGACTGTGTCGAAAGGATAGCTGTTCTTCCAGATGCATAGCACATAAGCAGTGAGAAAGAGGAGATTGAATCCGTAACACACAGTTCTGTAGGTATATTCACTACTTACTCGACTAATTTACCCGAAAATCCACCGACAGTCCCTGCGATGAAATCTCTGTAGCCGTCCGCCATGGTCCAAACGTGCTTGCTTCTACTTCGAACTTCGACACATCGAGAGTTTGAGAGTTGAGATGGGCTCGTGCGTGAGACGTGGTGAGGCGTGCGAGAAGTTGTTTTGATACGGGGCTGTTTGTTCGCTTTGGCGGGAGGGAAATAGTGATAGATGAACCGTTGTAAAGTGATGTGAATGTGATAGAGAAGACAACAACATGATCTGTCACCGAGAATGTTGTTCAGCAATTGAACTTAGTA
>JALLBH010000275.1:11496-43248 GCA_036940005.1 Skeletonema menzelii | reverse complement strand
CTTCGTCTGGAAGTAAGATTGGTCTGTTCATGTCTGCCATCGCAGCAGTTGGAATCGCGGCGGTCGTGTTGGGTGACGTGCTTGTTTTGTGAGAGAGCGAAGATTAGTTGTGGATGTGGATGTCTTTGGCGAGAGAAGAGTGCTTACTTGATATGAACAGGATGGAAGTTATTTCAGAACACAGTATCCTGAGTGCAGTGGCAAACGAGAGCAAGAACCAAGGTCTAGTGCTCGTAATTTAGAAAATAGGCATGTTGCATTATCGCTACCTAGAGTAGCAGACACAAGTTGTGACCTTTCATCAATTGTTCAAGACGCAGCAGAGTCAGAGTAGTCGATTGCACTATCCTCTCGTACACCTCATAGCACATCAGCAGCGAATAATTTGCTGCTGTAGACTTTTATTACTTGCACTTTCTTTGTGATCACAGTCAGAAAACATTCCTTCTAAGAAAAGGCTGCATCAAAATGAAGCTCTGAGGCTCTCTTAGGTCTCTCTATCTCGAGAAATGCTCTGGGAGGGTGAGGATGAGGCGGCTGCATAAATGAAGACGGTTCTCGATGACTTGCAAATCCGGCACCCCCGTCACATCATTTCTACTAATTCCCATGTCGGAACGACATTCTGCGGGGCGATTTTGATTGGCTCACCCGATTCGAAATGAGAATCACCACTCCCTTCACCCGCCCTTTGTTTCACGAGCCACATCTGCCATTTGCATTCGGCCACGAGCTGATTGAATCATAGTCGGCATTCAGTAGCAATTCAGCAAGCTTGCGCACTTATCATCTACTTCGTATTGATCCGCAACACAGGCTATTGAACTCACCAAAAATAGCAGCCACACATCAGCTACAAAGCAGCAGCATGCCACTCTCCAACATGATCCCAGCCGCAGTAGGCCGAGCAAACTCCCGACGAACTCGCCGTCCATCGCAACGCCGCACCTCCAGCCGCTACAGCGCCATGGAATGCTCCCAAGAGTTCGGCAAGTCAGTTGACTTTGATATATCTGTCGACTTTGGTAAATCGGCTGATCTGGGCAGGTCCAACAACGAGTTTAACTGCTCACAAGACTTTCATCGATCACAAGAGTTTGGTAGAGATCGGACACTGTCTACTCAGGGATCATCCAGTGAAGATGATCGAGACCTACATGATACTGATACCAGCTCTCGCCGTCGAAAAGTTCAAGCGCCACCATCGTCGAGGAGCAGACATTCCTCCTCCAACGACATCAAGGACGCATGCCCCGTCACCGGTCATCACTCCAACATCCTCGCCGACTACTACATCTTTCCTACTGTCCTAGGCAAAGGCCACTACGGCTGCGTCCGTGAATGCATGCACCGCAAAACCAAGCAGTTCTACGCAGTCAAATCCATTGAAAAAATCAAGATTGGACGACTTGACCACCTCCAGCGAGAAGTCTACCTGCTCTCCAAGATCAATCACAAGGGCATCATGAAGATGGTAGACATCTTTGAAGATGTGGAGTTTGTCCACATTGTTACCGAGAAGTATGTCGGGGGTGAGCTGTTTGATAGGATTATTGATTATACTACTGAGGAGGGGTGTTTTGATGAAATTGCCGCGGGGACGATTGTCAAGTCTCTTTTGGAGTCGGTGGCATACCTTCATCGGAATGGGATTGTTCATCGTGATATCAAGCCTGAGAATGTCCTTTTCATTTCAGAAGATGAGGAGGATTTGTCAGTCAAGTTGATTGACTTTGGTTTGGCGAGGAGACATAAGAAGGGGGATGCTTTCATGTCCAATCCGGTCGGTACTGCTTATTATATGGCTCCGGAGCTTCTCAAGGGGAAGTATGATCAAGCTTGTGATGTTTGGTCTACGGGCATCGTGGCCTACATCTTGCTATGTGGCTACCCCCCATTCAATGGTGATACCGACCCTGACATCTTTGAGGCAATCAAGCAAGCCTCCTTTAACTTCCCATCTCAGGCATGGGGACATATCAGTCCTGAAGCCAAGGACTTCATCAAGTGCTTGTTGCGAAAGGATTCAAGGAAGAGGTTTACTGCAGATGAGGCTTTGAAACATCCTTGGATTCGTAATTTGGATCGGTATTATCAGTTACAGCGGGAGGCAGAGAGGGCTGCTGCTTCTTCGTCTCGTAGTAGGTCGAGGGAAGAGCTGTTGAATGTGATGAGAAATCTCAATCTCAAGCAGGCTCATGTACGCCATTGAAAGTGGGGATGGTTTGGGACTTGCGGGTGTATGTTTGTAGCAATGAATATTTATTGTAATAATAGAAGGGAACTCTTTGAAGAAAACATTACTTTTTACTGCTCTAGTCATCAATATACATAGTACAGCACACCTCTGCTTCGTCATCATGCTAAGTACTGGATTTCCACTCCAGATACTTAAGTATCTTCACGACTCTTGAGATGGTGCGACGTGCGACAAATCTAGAGTTGGATGACTCTTACTTTGCAAACCATCCTTGGCTACTTAGAGACTGGCAGGCCGGCCCTTTCGTACCCGTGAATGGTATCATAGGTAGTGATGACTCATGATGAGGCAATTGTATCACGCCGATCTTCGTGAGGGACTCAATCAGGGATCTTGATTTAGATCAGCTCCCTCGGGAGTCGAGCGAGAAACTTGATGGTAGTAATGACACAACTGCTGACTAAAATAGATTTTTTTGCTTCTGTCACACCAAGTGAGACCCCTTGATCAGTACAGCCCAGCAGTAGCCCCTGCTGAGAAAAATGCGGGTCATTAGCGCTGTGTCAGACCGTCTGGGCGCATGTAGAATCAGTCCCCAACAAGCTAATTCATACTAATTCCTTAGTGAACCTACATCTTCAGGGGACTCAGATTCGGGGGTGGTCTAATTTTCAGATGTGTCTCAGGGCTGTCTCGATTCAAAATCCCTTCAAAACCTCCATCCACCGACCGGCCGATCAGCCCCGCACCCCTTCTCTATTTTGTTCTTGCGTCGCTATTTGAAAGATTGTTGCTCTCATAATTTTCAAACTACAACGCCATCAAGGAGTTCATCTACCGCCCGAGAACATCAACTTCATTACTACATCAGCGACATAAGCCTTTGCTCATCGAATAGCATCATCAAATATAGTTCTACACTACACTTTCTACTTCAAACTTCTTCTCCACACATAAATAATCTTCAATAACATCAACCATGGCCACCTCATCACTTCTCGGACGTCGTATCTTCCTCACAGCAGCCCAACGATCCACCTATCGTTTCAATCAACAAGCATTCCTCCAATCCACCGCTATTCGAGCTGCCTCCTCCTCTTCCGCCGTGGCATCCACCACCGCCTTTCAATCACACAGCAACCACCATCACCAACATACCTCTTCTCGATTCGCCCTCCTCTCTGCCACTGCGGCACTTGCTCTTGCTGCCAACAACAGCAACAATAATGATACGTCAAAATGCTGTGGAATTGCCGGAGTCGTCGGAGCCAAAGGTGATGCACGTGATTACCTTATTGAAGGGTTGACTATTTTAAAGAATCGGGGGTATGATTCTGCTGGGATTGCTACCATGGACGATGTCAAGTCAGAGCTTGTGGTAAGTATATATATATACTGCTTGTTGTTATACTCAGCTTTGCATATATCATCCGCTCACCATCCTCTATTCTACTCTAACAAACATCAACACAAACAGGTAACCAAATACGCCTCCGAAGGAGAAAAAGCCGACGGCCTCAACCTCGTCGCATCCAAATCCTCCGCCTCGGCCGGACACAACATCGGCATCGCACACACCCGTTGGGCCACCCACGGTGGAAAGACCGATGCCAATGCCCACCCTCATACCGACTCTTCTGGTAAGATTGCCCTTGTTCATAATGGGACATTGAATAATGCCAATGAGTTGAGGAGGGAGTTGCAAGGACGTGGACATAAGTTTAGTAGTGAGACGGATACGGAGGTGATTGCCAAGCTTATTGGGGAATATTATGAGAAGCAGAGTGAGGGTGCCAAGAGTGTCAAGGAGGCTACCGAACAGGCCTTATCTCGATGTGATGGATCATGGGGATTGTGTATCATGTGTACCGATTGTCCAGATCAATTAGTCGTTGCGAGGAATGGATCACCTCTTGTCATTGGGATTGGATCCGATCGTACCTTTATTGCAAGTGAGACGTCGGCATTCAATCGATACACCAAGAACTTTATCTCAATGAATGATGGAGAGATTGGGGTTCTTCGTGCAGATGGAAGTACCTTGGATTTGACAAGGATGCAAGAGGCACCCGATCAGGAGGTCAAGCTTTCCCCCGCGCCGTACCCTCATTGGACACTTAAGGAGTGTGTGGAGCAACCTGAGGCTATTGCACGTGCTCTTGGGTTTGGTGGACGTCTTACAAGTGATCATGTCCAACTTGGTGGTTTGGAGAAGATGAAGGATGAATTGTCACGTGTCAAGTACCTTACCATGTCGGCTTGTGGGACAAGTCTTAATGCTGCCAAGTATGCTGAAAAACTCATGAAGCATCTTGGTTCCTTCGATATGGTCCATAGTTTGGATGCCGCCGAGACTGACTCCAATGACTTCCCCAAGAACGCAGAAAAGGCGAAGGAATCTGCCTTCCTCGTCGTGTCTCAGTCCGGAGAGACCAAGGATGTGGCCAATGTTGTCAATGCCGCCCAAGAGAATGATCTTACCGTCATGTCTGTTGTCAATGCTGTTGGTTCATTGATTGCACGTACTACCAAGTTGGGAGTATACTGTAACGCCGGACGTGAGAATGCCGTTGCAAGTACCAAGGCATTCACTACCCAGGTGACTGTTCTTGCCTTGATTGCACTTTGGTTCCGTGAATTGAAGGACAAGGTGAATGGTATTACAGAACACAGTGCCGAAGCAGCCCTGTTGAAGGAGAGTTTGATGAGACTCCCCATCTGCTGTGGGATGGCACTCAAGAATAGAGAGCAGTGTCAAGAGGTTGCTGAACGTTTGAATGGCAAGGATCATTGCTTTATTTTGGGTAAGGGATATGGTGAGCCTGTGGCCATGGAGGGAGCACTCAAGATTAAGGAGATGTGCTACCTGCACGCCGAGGGATACAGTGGTGGAGCATTGAAGCATGGGCCTTTTGCTCTGATTGAGAGTGATGAGAATGGCAAGCAGGGTGCTACACCGATTATCATGCTCATTCTTGATGACAACCATGCTCATCACATGAGAACTGCCGCAGAGGAGGTGAGAGCTCGTGGAGCAGATGTGATTGTCATTACCGACAAGGCTGAGCTTGCCGATGGAATTGATGATAAGCCAATTGTTATTCCTTCCAACGGACCCATGACAGCTCTTGGAGCAGTTATGCCCATCCAGCTGATTGCATATGAGCTTGCCATGCTTCGTGGAATCAATCCTGATACTCCACGCAACCTTGCCAAGGCTGTTACTGTGGATTAAACGCTTGAAGAGAAACGAACCAACATGTGTAAAAAAAGAGGGGACGGGGGGTGAATTTGTGTAACCGATTTTGCATACGGGGAATGAATCCGGTGATGTGCTAGATCACGATGATTATAATCGGCATCATACAGGTATAAATATTATTGTAGAAATATTGAAACACTTCAACAACTTTAATTCTATCCATTGTACTGTATCTCCTTCTTCTGAAATTGCTGTCAACTGCGGACGTGTATATGTAGATACTGATCCCCGCTGTATGAAGACGCCAACTTGTTGGTGCGATACATCTGTGCATGCTAACTACTTTAAATTTGATGAACTCTAAACATCCAATGCAGCATATCTGCTCTCTAGCTACTAAATCAACGCCGGATTACTTTCACCTTTACGACGTTTCTTACGAGCACTTCCTCTCTCTTCACTTTCCTTGCGCTTCTTCTTCTTTGGCTTGTCTACCATCTTTGCCTTCTTCTTCTCCATGTCAACAATACCATCACCACCACCACGTTGGAAGAGGCCACCCATGACCCATCTACTCTTCACATAGAGATCATTTGCCATTGTACCAGATTGACGAACTCTCAATCCAGCATATGGGTTTTCACAAAAGAAGAACTTCTTATTTTGCTCATCTTCGACATCGTCATCATCATTGTATCGACTAATATTGGATGAAGTCTCACCGTCGACAGTTTCCAGAACATACTTTGGCAATTCCTTTGAATCAACATATCCCCCATCCACAAGACATTTAATATCTGCAAACCCTTCCATTTCAGTATTGGTAGTGATAAGAAAGGGTGTAGATGATTGCTGATACGAAGAGGCGGCAGATAAAGCCTTGGACCAATCATAATCAGGACAGGATAGTCCAGGGTTGAAGAAGATTATTGCATCTGGACATGGCAACTTGTTGGTATCCTCTCCGTAATTGCAGCAATGCGTCTCGATGTGGAGCATCGTTTTGGAACCCGGAATGGTTTTGTCCAAACGACATACAATCGCCCCATCTTTACCTCCACCATGTCTTGGTTTGGGACAATCTGGTCCAACAAACACCAACCTCAACGAATCAATTGAGTCAATAAAGTTCTTCAAATAAGACAATACATTCGTCGATGCCTCCGCATACGCATCCAACATTTCATTGTGTGTATAACTCGTAGTTGTCCCATCCCATCCCCATAGTTCAGAATCTACCGATGCACCCACAACATGAAGTACAAGCTCCCTGTGCAATCTGCTAGCACTACTAGCAGGCATCTCCTCCTCTCGATGTAACGATTGTCTATCCCTCTTTCCCCTCCTCTTCCTCTCACTCCCACTCCCACCACTAAGACCTTTTGCTTCCGGCGAACGCACTTCCTCCCTATACCTTAATTTCCGTGTCAAATTCTCAATCAGCCACGGAGGACCATCCAAAATGAGCATATTGAACAATGTCGCTGGGTAGGATTCTCGTTCAGTTTGGACTCTATATTTGGCTGCTTCTTCTTTTTGAATATTGTTGTGTGTTTTGGTGCTGTTAGTTATTGTTTTGGAGGTATTGTTGTAGAGATTGTCTTCGGCAGTTTCATCGTCGTTACACAAGTTTAATAGCCTAGAAAGTGTTTGTGAGAAAGAGCAGAGTATGACATTGTACCACAGAAATTAATAATTAGCTCACAGCAAATGCAAACAAAATGGAACTGCAGGAATATAACATCATGATAGAGAAGAAACTCACGAGCAAATCACTGGTGAATGACCAAGAGCACCCTCATCCACACCATCATCATCATTATTATTATCTCCACCATGCAGCAATTGCTGCGGCTCTGAATCAACTTTACGACAAATCTCTGAACAATATTTCACACGATTGCATCCCTTGCAACAACTAATTATTCCCTTCTTCTTTACTGCTGTCTCTTCTTTATGACCATCATTATCATGATGATTGTTATTGGATGTCAGTTGTTGTAAGGAGGCACCACAAGTCAGACAGCAATTGAAACCAAGTTGACAGTCGTTGTTGTTCTCAAGAGCGGAGATTACTCCAGAGTTGCTGAGGCGGGTCGATTGTTCGGGGAGGGCGTTTTCGAGGCCTAGTGATGCTAGCAGGTCCATTTTAGTATTGTATGCATTGATGTTTCGTTTAATTTGTTTCTGGACGGGTGGTGAGTGGTGAGCATGAAAGGATGCATATCGCCAGATGGTAGAAAAGGACTCCCAGTTAACAAAACGGTAGGATGCGCGTAGAATTGAAATATGAATTCCTACGTTGCAACGGCTAAATGATTAGCCTCTCCTTCTGTCCCTCAATCAATACGCACGATCCATGAAAAGGATGCTCAGCCCCTTACTGGTAGTAGGCTAAGCCCCAAAGCCAAGCCTGTCCCTGAGGGTTGTGACAAAGCCAAGTATGCCCCTAGTGCTGTAAGGTGTGATTATAACGAAAAAGAAGCATACAACTAACTTAACTGTCTAACTGCTCTGAAAAGAAGGCTGCAATCAATCAAACAGCACAGCACTAAGCACTAACGATGACCAGCCTATCAATCCATCCACTCTATCGAATCTCCACTGCAGTTGAGGATGGTCAAGAACTGCAACTAAGTTGGACTAGTACGAGCAGCTACAGTGAAGAAGATTGCTACGATTGTGATGGCAATGTCGAATGTGTCTACAACGAAAGTGACATCACAACGACGACAATTAAATGTTATCATCCACCATCGTTAAAGTCGAATGCTACGATTTCGACGTGCGATTCTTCTTCTTTGGTTACAGTAGCATCGTCATCGTCGTCGTCGTCGTCATTTTCATCATTGCAACAGGGCTGCAGTGACAGCTTGAACCTCCATCGTACTAACGATCAATCCGACACAAGAAGTTCAAGTAAAAAAGAGCAACCAGACGATACGTACGAACTGCAACAACAAGATGACGACGAAAGATGGACTCTCTGCCCAGTCACAGGTCACTACTCCAACTTTCACGATAACTACTACATTCCATCATCGTCATCCATCTTAGGCATCGGTCAATACGGCCAAGTTCAAAGCTGCATCCACATCCCAACAGGCAAAATCTACGCAGTCAAAACCATACAAAAATCAAGTATAAAGCATCTTCACCATATTCAACGCGAAATACACCTACTCACCAAAATCAGTACTTCTTGTGCTTCTGCTGATGCCCAACAACAACACCATCCAAACATTCTCCAACTGGTTGACTTTCACGAAGATCAAGACCATGTATACATCATCACTGAAAGGTATACTGGTGGTGAACTATTTGATGTTATTGGACAACATTCATCACGAAGAGGTAGCTATGGGTGTCTAACAGAGGGGTATGCCGCAAGTATCATCAAGTGTCTATTAGAAGCAGTGGCATATTTACATTCGTTGGGTATTGTCCATCGTGATGTCAAGCCGGAGAATATCTTGTTTGAACATGACCGTGGCGAACAAGAGTATGAACAGCATTATTTTGACTCTGTGACTAATTCAATACGATTGATTGACTTTGGTTTATCAAGGGAGTACAATTTTGAAGTGGATGGTTATATGAGTAATCCCGTTGGTACCTCGTACTATGTGGCTCCCGAGTGTTTGGAAGGGAAGTATACACAATCATGTGACGTGTGGTCTGTGGGTATCATCACTTACATCTTGCTATGTGGTTACCCCCCATTCAATGGAGCAAATGATGACGAAATCAAATCAATAATTTTGAATTATGGGAGTGCCAAGAATGTCAACTTTACGTTACGAGGGTGGGCTGGGAAGAGTGATGAGGCGAAAGACTTTATCAAGTGTTTGTTACGGAGGGATCCGAGTGAGAGGTTTACTGCTGACGAGGCGCTGATGCATCCTTGGTTGGAGATGTATTGACAACCGAAAGAGACAATAACATGACGAAGAAGACACATCATGTTGTATTCATTTAAAGCATATTTTAGAGTCACCCTTTATAATAGCAACATCTTTCTAATTGTACATCGATCACATTCAATATGTAGTCTCGTCATAATTCTCTCTTAGTTTCATCCACGAAACGAAGCAGCAGCACCACTATTCCAAATCAAACTACTCAAATTCCAATCTTGTCTCAAATCATAATGTGCATTCTTCATCTCAGCTCTGGTTGGCGTATACGCTGCCGCAGACGACGACGACGGTACCACTAGCGACGCTACGCCATCAGTACTGCTACCTATACGAGATTGTAATACGTTCCAAAAGCAATGAATGGGTGATTCATCATTGAGGCACTGTGTTGTTTCCTTGTTGGCGAGGAGGCATGACTGGAGGAGGTGGAGGGGTGATGTGGATTCTGGTTGTTGCGGCATTTTATGTTTTGATGTGTCGAGAGGATGATAACTACCTTTGAAAACGATGGTGAATATGAAGTGATGATAGGAGTAATAATAGCGACGATGAGTGATAATAATGAAAGGTCAATGGCCGCTGGAGCTGCTGTAGCAAGTGGCTGTTTGCGATGCTCAGAGTGTTTGAGTGTGTACTTATGTTGTTTCGTTTGGTAGCAAGATCGCGGGGCGCGGGGCCGATCCGAAAAGTGATGTAAAAAGTGCGTGCGTTTTGAGGGGAGAGGCGGGGCTGTACTAAAAAGTTAGAGAGTGGGACTCAGATATTTCAACATACATAAGAAATTTTGTACAAGTATGTAGCGGGTACTCCTATGTATGTATCGCCAAACATTTTAGCGAGGATGAGGGAAAATAAAAAATACTCCTATGTCCCGCCCGAGGGTGCCGTCTTTCATGTCTTCATTGTTCGGGACGTCTGATTATGCGTGATGGGTCGAGTGATACAGTGCCCTTGATTCCCTTTCCCTAACAATAATCTGCTTCTCTTGGTTGATTAGATTCTGATTAATCTGGCTTCCGAAGGCATCATACTTACCTCTCTTTAGAGAGAGAGGAACCTAAATACTTCTACAAATGTTGTAATTGGAGTGTCTACAGGTGTTGACAGGTAGGTACAAACGCTCGCCAGATGTCCTGATTTGCAAATCTCAAATCTTGTGACTCANATGGAGGGCGATAGCCAGTGGATTGACTGGCTTGGAAAGCATGTTTGGACATACGTAGGCCTGGCTGCACCCTTGTTAGGCGCCCCAGGCCCGTTAAGGAGTGTACTTAGCGGCGAAAATATGGGTTTGCCATTCACAGATGAAGAAGCTCGTATCTTAGAGCTTTCCTTTGGGTCGACATCAACGGTGAATCCAATTCCAACAAAGTTGGGATTTTGTGATGATCCCGATGATGGAGAAGACTCGCGAAGGGCAAAGAGAAACAAGTCTAAAAGCAGGAAAGAGCAGAATCGAAACCTTGCTTGTCTCGATGAACTCGTGAGCGATATCGAGGCGAGGGCAAATGAGACCTACAACCCATGGCAAGATTACCCAGCATTACGATTGCTACTGAAAGATAGAGTGGATTACGATTCTGCATTCCCCATGATCCGAGTAGAGAGAGAACTTTGCGACGAAAACGAGAAGTCCCCGTGTGTCAACCAAACTGCAATAGATTTCAGTGCCCAAGACGTGATGAATGGTAACATCTTCGACCAATTCAGTAACATCTGGAAAGAGGAGAAAGACCCACTAGGAGTGAAGCTGGAACAATTGCAAGATTCTTGGTGGAAAGGCAACGTCCCAAACATGCTGGAATCAACTCCAGAAAGACCTCACATCAAGCACGTTGTTATGGCATACGGAACAGACGTGCCCACTGAAGCTGGATACATCTACAAAAAGATTGATCGAAAGCCTAATCCAAACAATAACGCTACGTCTCCAGAAAGAAAGAAGGCATTTGATGGTGTCCCGGAAATGCACAAAGTGATTTGGGAAGAAAAGCACGGACGCATTATTGAAGAGTCAATGCCAGAACCCTCGTCATTTACTGAATCGATCCTCTTTAAGAAGAAGCAAACACGGAGGCCGTTTAACAGTGGTGACTCATCGCTTTGGCTTCATCACAGCGGGGATGGAACTATTCCATATTTGAGCCTCATGTGGGCTCACACGTGGCTGCTGCATGCCACACGAGCGATGCGTAGTACCAATCATACTATGCCTATGCTGGAGGGAGAACGAATAAGCAACCCGCACAACGCATTAGATTCAATCAAAGTGAGTCATAGACCCAAAGGTGGAAATGATTGGATTCAAGGGTACGGTGCAGACCCTCGAGTCGACGAAAACTACGACTACTCATCACGCTCCAACATTGGAGACACAGGAACATCCCATCCTCACGGAACAAAGTACAAACCCAAAATGGTACGATTTCAGTCAGTAGGAAAGAGTCGCTCAACAGGGATGGAGTATACGACCACTGTCATTGAGGCAATAGGAGTAGAACACAAGGAAACTACACGAAATTACGATATTCTCGCCGCTGCCTTTACGGATGTGTTGAAGAATTTGAACGAAGACTATGGATTAGTATAATAATGTGATACTCCAGATGTGTATTTTTAAGATGGCCAGAGACATTCCCCTGAACCTCGTCTTACACTTTAGACTTATGCTTCAAGTAGAGCGCGCGTTTCCCAAATATCAATCTTGTCCGAATTCGTATGAGAAGAGTATCTCATATGAGGAGTGTAATTAGAATATCAACCAGAAAAATGATCCCCATACCACTGCTTTAAACTTCTCCTCTGATTGTCCGAAAACCACGTACTCGCAAGACACGTAGCAAGTAACATCCTCATATCAACAAAATAATGCTCTGGATTATCACTATAATTCTTCTCCAAGTCCATAACACATGCACGAACACAGTTGTATATCTTATTTGAATCAATCGAATGAGGTTTACATTCCAAATATCGTGATATTAATTGTGACAATTGTACGACATGTTCCCTTCGGAAGTTGTAGTGTCCGTGGAATAATGTTGGGACATTTGGACGACTGGAGAGCTGCGCATTTAAATTTTCAATAATTGTTTCGGCATTTCGTTTCTCCTCACTGAGGAGATCGACTGCTACTTTGAGCGTGTCACGTTCTGCCTGTACCTGGATGATGTGTGCTTGTAATTGTTGTTCCCTGTCAGCGTCAGCTCTTCTGGCAATGGTATTATTCGAAGCAGATGCAATAGTACAGTGATGTTGAGCATGCACAGCATAATCGGCAATGGAACCTCTCCATGCGCAGCCTCTCTCACAGCCACCGCATTTGACCTGTATTGCACCCCATATGCGACTGAGCGCACCATCGAATGACTTGAGCTGATCTACCCGACAGGGTTGGCGGTCAATGGGACAAATTGACTGATGACGCAGTGCTTGTTGTATGCAGGATCCGCAGAATATGTGATGACATGGCGTTATTAATGGCTTGGCGGGAAGTGTCATGCAGATGGAGCAGATTAGATCCTCTGGGATGTTTTCGGGGTGGAGAGCTATTGGTGGGGCCGTTTCGGACGTCATGGTTGTTTGTGTGGAGGAGGAAGATCCCCGAAATGTGTACCATACTTACCCCATACCATAATATGTTAGGTACCATCCCTACAGGTAAGTAGGTAGGTACGTACGTAGTAAGGTAGATTCTGAGACTGAATCGTATTGTATCATATCGTTGGAATAATGTTGGTCTTTGAAAGGAGGGGATCGGCGTAGTATTGGCGTAGTAATGCTGTAGTAATGGCTGATCGTCGTCGAGCGAGACTTCGTCCCAATATTTGAGCCCCAACGAGGGAGGGGCCAAAATGGATTTTAATCTGAACTACATACGGTTAGACTTGTGAGATGCTTGGCTTCACGAATCAATGTCAATGTGCAAGCTATTGATTTTGATTGATGGGGTGACCCTAACACATTCCAATACCATTTCCTCCGACTCCGACTCAAACCCCAACGACCCTCCCACAGTTGGCTCATCCAAGTTTGCCCGCGACTTCTGCCGTGTTGCAGAGTCGCAATCGTTTATGCCCACTCACTTCCTCAGTCTCCAACATCCAAATCCAAAACTGCCTCCTCAGTTGTAAGGTCCTTCATCACCCTCCTCTCGGTCTCTACCACATGTGATGAGTTTGGGAGGGCTGGATATCAGTAAAGGTTTTGGACGCAGCTAGCTAGCCGGCCTACTATGTTTTAGCTTAAAAAATAAGATAAGTATCTTTACAGAAGATTCTCTTCGCTTCTTCTTCGAATCTCTCTCGCTCTCATTCATTCAAAAACTGCATAGCATGCAATCATAATGATCATGACCATACTTAGAACGGCGCTCTACTCTTGTGAGTGGCTCTTCCTGCTCTGATTTATTTAGCTGCAATACAAGCTAAGAATATCGTCGACATCAACTAGAGAATTAATTATTTATATCAAGCATGGAGAAGGAGTTTGTGAGCCGTCTGCCGCTGCGGCGACTACTCGCAGTTGCGTCACCATCACCATCGTTTGACCAGCAAGAACAGCAAGCGTCATCCGAAACAGAAACAGCCAGCTACAAGACGACATTCAAATATGAAAAGAACGTCTGCGCCCTGTCCTGGTGGGAGCCGATCAAACTACTTGAGGAGGGATCTATTAGTGACATACACCTAGTTCGACGTCGCGACCATTTTGTGAAAGTGCGCTACAAGGATAAACGCGATGTGATGTCACTAGCGAAGAAACAAAAGCCCTGGTCGAAGCTTACAACGTCGATGTCCCGTCAAAGTACTAGTAATGAACATGGCAACGATAATTCAAATGATGGGGAAGTTTATGTCCTGAAAAGTATCATGAAAGATCACATTGGTCGTGAAACTGTCCTAGATGAAATGAGGAGAGAGATTCAAACCATGTCCATGTTACATCATCCCAACATCTGTCGTCTAATTGAGGCATACGAACGAAGGAGGCATATATATCTCGTTATGGAATTCTGTTCAGGGGGGGACTTGTCGAGAAGAGTACCGGTGGAGGAGAGCCTTGCCGTGATGATATGTAAGAAGATCTTACTAGCAGTGCAATACATGCACTCAAAAGGCGTAGCCCATCGTGATATCAAGCTTGAGAATATCATGTTGGATGGTAACCAAGAGATCAAGCTTATCGATTTTGGTTTAGCAACTGCTTATCTATCAGAAGAGTATAATAATATGACAGACAAAGTGGGAACTCTGTATAGTATGGCACCTGAAGTGTACGTTGGGAGCTTTCTTCGTTCTATCTTACCACATGCTATTTCTTTTTTCCATCACGATACGCAAAAACTTACCTTTCATCGTTTCTTGGTCTTCTTATATTTCAGGTTAGAGGGCAGCTACGATGAAAGATGTGACTTGTGGTCAGTGGGCGTTGTATCCTACCTTTTACTTTCGGGAGAGCAGCCCTTCTGGGGGCCATCGGGGCAAAAGATTCCATGGAAGGATCGACGCAAGATAATGATTGGCTTGATAAAAAAGTGTGCGTACACTCCCATGACAAATGGGCGGTGGGAGATAATATCGGTTTTGGCCAAAGAATTTGTTTCTTCTCTATTGCAGCTCAATCCTGATAATAGACTTAGTCCTTCAGAGGCACTTTCTTCTCTGTGGATAAGCACTTGTGAGAATGAGGATCGGATCGCATTAGATGATACCACGAAACAGGAATTAGAGCAGCTATCTTTTCTTCGTCGGAGATTGTGGAACCTCCTTTCAACGAACTTATCAGAAGAGCAGATTGAAGGATTGCAAGCATATGTCGAAATTCAGGATGAAGAGGGAGATTGTCTCGTCAGCGTAGGAAGACTACGTGAAGTAATAATGGAGGTGTGCTATTCTGAGCATTGTTGCGGGAAAAATGATGTCGAAGAGGCTTTTGCTGGGTGTACAAATAAAGATGCGAAGATCAATTACGTGGACTTTTTCATCGAAGTTTTGATTGGAAAAGGTCGTAATACTGTTGAACAATTGGCAAGGACCTTAGATACACTTGATGTTAGTGGAACACGAAAGGTGTCAGTGGATGATCTTCGCTCAAGTGCTGAAGAGCTTCTCCCATCGGATATCGCTCAGGAAGTGCTGCTTCAGTTGAGTATGGACGAAGATGGGATGATCAACACAAGTGATGTGTTAAGTTGCGTGGCCAAGAAATTTGCCAGTCGTCACAGAAATTCTATCCGTCGCGGCAGTGATCGATGGGAGAAGGAGCAGCTACGATAGCTAGCCAACTTAGATACAAATTAGTCATTATTAGGATACATTACACTACGCAATAACATCTTTCAATGCAAGCTAGACTTTGTTGTTACAGCGTCATATTGCTTCTGATGCATTTCCATTGCAAAATCGACAATCAGACAATTATCCAACATCCAACTTCAAGGGGGATGATGAGGTTGGATCCGGATCCCGTTCCTGTCCGTCTTCGATCTTTGTTCTTTGTCCTTTTATTTTAGCACCCAAATCCTTAGGATCTTCAGTCCCGTGTCTGAGTTCTGAGTCACTTGGAGGACTCCTTAGAGTATTTATCTACGCACATGGTCACCTTTCTCTTCAGAGACCCACAACTAAATCACAACCACACATCATCGATATCTTTTCTTCCATGGAAATCTGTGCTCATAGTTGCATTATTCAACAACCAATACATTGACCGCAACCGAAAACAAGATAGCAACATGTCTCTCGATTCCCTCCTCACCTGCGCCACGTCCACCGATCTCAAATTCATCTTTGTCGGCGGCAAAGGTGGCGTCGGCAAGACCACATCTTCCTCGGCCATTGCGACACTTCTCGCCAAGTATTGCAACAAGCGCGTGTTACTTGTCAGTACTGATCCGGCTCACTCACTATCGGATGCATTTCGATGCGAGTTTACTAATGACCCGAAGTGTCCTGGAGTTGAGAACTTGCATGTGATGGAGGTTGATCCAAGTGATACTATGGAAGCGGAGCTTAAAAAATGGGCGGACTTGGCTAAGGACATGCACAACCAAGACTCTGACAATGGAGGTGATGCCAA
This sequence comes from Skeletonema menzelii, assembly GCA_036940005.1. Lineage (NCBI taxonomy): Eukaryota > Bacillariophyta > Thalassiosirophyceae > Thalassiosirales > Thalassiosiraceae > Skeletonema > Skeletonema menzelii. The sequence goes on along the minus strand of JALLBH010000275.1, from coordinate 26,846 downwards.
TGATGAAATGGTGACGAAGATCAAACAATTCCAAGAATGGCTATCAGGGGTGCCGGGTATTGACGAGGCAACTGCTCTAAGTAGCGCGATACAACACATTGAAAGTGACAATTATGACATGATCGTATTTGATACGGCACCCACCGGGCATACACTCAAGTTGCTAGGCATGCCTGAGATACTCGAAGCGGGGATTGAAAAGTTGCAAAGCTGGCAATCTACGTTGTGGGGCTATTGGGATGTCATCAAAGGGATGGGGTCATCTGCATCTTTGAAACGGATGAACGCGAAAGAGACTGTGGCTAATATGTTGGAACAGTACAAACGACGCATTCAAAAGTAAGTTATTTGTTTAGTGCTTATTGATGTCATCACTTGTGCCTCAGATACTCACAAACCTTGTTGTTCAGGGTGGCATTGATGCTGCAAGACCAACATAGGACAAGATTTGTAGTCGTTTGTATTGCAGAGTATTTGAGCGTCTCAGAGACCCAGCGTTTGCTGCGTGAATTGAAGAAGAATAACGTTCGTGCCTCACATATTGTGGTGAACCAGCTTGTGGTGGATAATGCATTGACAAAGGAGGAGCTGGCAGAGTTGGAGGGACTCGCAGAAGTTGGAACCTTACATTTGGGCCAACAGTTGCTGAATAAGACTGTTCACGCTTGTCGATTAACTACCGCTCGGAAGAGCATCCAGGAGAAGTATTTGGGACAGCTGAAATCATTTCCAGAGACGCAGGATATCTTGGAAGGCATTTGTGAGCTACCATTGCTTGCTGAAGAAGTGACCGGGAATGATGCTCTTCTTAGGTTTGCAGGATTCATGGTTCGCAATCTTCCTACTACTGAAGGTGGTGGAAAGCCTTCACCTTCACTATCGAATGGGCCAAAGCCTTTATACGACGATCAACTTGAGAGTCTAAGTAAAGGTGCCACTGCTGATGCTTCCTCCTCCTGGACGCCATCCAAAGGTGACGAAGTCAAGATTATAGATTTGGTCAAATCTGCCCAATATAACGGGATCGGGGGAACAGTGATAAGCCCGATCCACCCTGAAACCAATAGGTGTGGAATTCGTATCATCTATGAAGGCAAGACGAAAACTCTTGCGTTGCAGCAGAAGAACCTAGTCTTCTTGCATCAGGCCAAAAAAGCAAAGAAGGCAGAAGTCTTGACTGGGGGTGATGTATTTACACCTTCAATGGTCGAACAACCACCTGCGGTAAACAAGGCAAAGGCCCTACTAGATGATCCAGAGATCAAGGCAATGATTGAAGGCAACCCAAAATTCAAGGATGCCGTCGAAGATGTACTTAGCAATCCCATGAATGTTATGAAGTATTTTTCAGATCCTGAAATGAGTCCTCTCATTTCCAAGGCCATGTCAAAACTCAAGTTTTAACGTCAGGACTGCATTATGTCAGCTGCATTAGACTTGGGCGTGGGATGCATCATAGCGTCTACAACGATATTGTGAGCAGGAACCACCTTTTAATCTATGTGTTGAACTCTTCTGTCTTTTTTTTGGTATCAGGATAAAAATAATACCAAATAAAGAGTAATTAGTAGATGGGATGATCAACACAAGTGATGTATTAAGTTGCGCGGCCAAGAAATTTGCCAGTCGTCACAGAAATTCTATGGTATCCGTCGCGGCAGTGAGATCAGGTCGATGGGAGAAGGAGCAGCTACGATAGCTAGCCAACTTGGATACAAATTAGTCATATATTAGGACAAATTACACTACTTTATCATCTTTCAATGCAAGAGCTTTATTGTGACAGCGTCATATTGCTTCTGATGCATTTCCATTGCAAAATCGACAATCATCTGTTCGTACTTGACATATTCACGAAAGACAACCATGAACTCGTCATCTTTATTCAACTCTTTCAACACAGAACCAGTCGAGATACTCTTCCTCTTTGATACATTCCTTAACACCTCCTCACCAACAAACCGTGAAAACAAACCTTTGACTTCTTCTTCTTTTCTTGCACTGGTTCCAATGTGCCCCATGGCATGTTCAAATATCTGCATAGATTGAGAGAACGTCTCAGTCATGCCTACGATTGCATTATATCTCATCAGATTATCAATGGAAAGTTGAGCTTTGTGTGCCTCCACTGCTTCTTGGGTTTGTCCTTTCCGATCGTATTTCATCTCACGCTGCGTTGGGGAGAGCAAATACTTGTAAATGGAACTCATAAACTCTCCTTTCCCCCTAGAGCTTCGAATCCTCTTTTTGATATCTTCCGCAGTGTCTTGTACTGTCTCTCTCTGGTGTTTGTTCCTTGTGTTTTGCTGGTAGAGGATGTGACTGACAAATCTTGCCATTGGCTGGCGTAGGAATACCATGTGCCTCACTTTTTGAGCTGCTTCATTATTTCCATTATGTGGTGTAGTGGCTGTAGTAGTAGTAGTAGTATTAGCGTTGGAAAAGATGTGATCCGCCATACCAAAGCTAAAATGACCACCCAATATGTCATAATGATCATGTAGGATTGCACTGTTGACTCGTTTAAGCTGTTTTTGTGGAGCATTCACACTTTTCAGTTGACACTTCTCCACACCAGATCCACGGCACGTTTGGATTATTGCAAGTGACTTCTTGCATATGGTAGCATATTCTGTGAAGAAATCACGTACCGTCGATCCAGCAGTTTTGTAGACATGTACGAATGCAAAGAACGGTCTTTGGTTAGTGATGGGATCGAGTGCTGTTTCGTTATGCCTGTCTTTTTTGCCGCATGTCCATACGGTGGGTTCCACAGCCATGGAAGCAAGCTCGGCAGTGTAGTTCAAGCGTGTAGGAGAAGGTTGCACTTTCAAATCTACATTCTCTGATGTATCTGCAGCCAACGAGGCGCCTCCTTTCTCTTCAACTGCAACGGAAGGCTCTGACGCAACCGTTTGGTTACGAAGGTCGAAATGTGCGCTGAAGTTTTTTCGAACAAATGGAAATGCCAGCAGCATTAGTGCCGCGCCGATCATCAGCACTTTACACGAAATCGTTTGGCTGTAGAAAAGAGGCTTTGATTTGTGATATGCCTGTTTGTGGCTCTTTGTGATTGTGGCACTATGTTCATCTGTGTAAGCGGGCGATGGTGGCGGAGACAATTTATGTCCTCCTCTCCGCCGAGCTGAGATCGTTTCTAAGAATCCCATCGTGATAATAATAGAAGATGGATTGTGTTGGCACCAAAAGGGAGACGAAATCTAGTTCTTTGCCCTGTTATTTGTGTGGCTAAATAATAAGTATTGTAGTAATAGTGTAGTCTTTCCCCTCTCTGGGCTCTACTTATCAGGCAACTTCTGTTCATGGTCATTACGACTTTGCGAGCGAGCGAGGCGGACGGAGGGGCGAGAGGAAGAAAGGGGAAAGTAACGGTCTGGGTTTTGCTAATGGGGAATTCACAAGTCTACAAATTCCCATTAGATGGATACCTGGGGAAATTGGGCGGGCCGGGTTTTTAGGAGGGACGGGATACTTGCCATCTGCTCCTGTTTCCGACATCGCAAATCCACATTATCTCTACTCCTCTATCCTGAGTTCTACTTACATCATAGGAGTCCTTGATAATCATCTATGATATTCGACTTATTCCCTTTCCTGTCCAGCAAGAAGGAACGAATAATAGTCCCTCAACAGGGATGAATAAGGCAGCTGTCATCGAGGCAATAGATATATAATACATGTGCACAATGAAACCACTCTGATCCATGATGAAGAATTTGAATTAAAATTAGACTGTATCGTAGCTGTAGTAAGGTGTAATGATGATGACAGAACACAATGCAACGAAACGCTGAGATACAGCTATTAACTTTAGCTATTAAACACATTAGCGTTAGCGTATTGACAAAGGAACAATGTAGCATTTTTCACACCACGGCACTTGACTTTATTTCACATGGACACATTCTTCATTGACCTTCAAGGCAACTTCTTCTTAGCAGATGATCAATGTCCGTTTTGATTGACTGAGCTATAAACTGAGAATAGTATTCGACAATACTTGTCGATAATAATAAAAGGATATAGCTAGCTAGCTAGCTCTAGTTGTGCGCAGGTCATCATATCGCTGACTATTTTTCTCTCGAGTCATGCAGAATAGGAACTAGGTAATCAACATTGTTTCCCTTTTTTGCTGCATAGAAGGAAGATGGCCTTGATCATTATCTGTGACACGATGGACAGTAGTCTGACCACTATTCCTCATTCGCAAGTGAATCCGAGGTATGTGAGACATCATCCCTTCGTTGGAATTTAATGACAGCGAGGGAGAGGCATAATCAATATTATTTGCTGCACTGATCAGATGAGTTTGATCAAGAGATTCAGGTGGAGATTTCGAGAGCTTTGGCATTGATAAATCAATAGATTGATTCTCGTTGGCGTTAATGTCAAAGATGTCGACTCTTCTCTGGAGTAGCGTTGGAGTTGTGACCAAGCGCTTTTTGCCTTGTACGTCTTCGGGCGATGGTGACGGATATGGATAACATGTAGGTCGATTTTATAGTGGTGGCTTCTTACGATTGTCGGCATCTTTCTCCTCTCTCGTGCCGGCATCTTGAAAGGCCATGACCATCATATTATCCGCCTCTATCATTTCCGCATCGGCATCGGTATCTTTCTTGGTAGTATCATCATGTACCACGGCGTCAACCACAGGTGAACGAAGATGGAAGAAGTTAATGATGAAGCTGCCGCATCCATATTCATCTGGATCTGTCGACTCTGAAGACGACGTATCACTTGGCTTCCGTGCTAACGTATCGTTCGTTGTCATCGAGCAAGGACATGATGGCGGTGTCAAAAGTTGATGTTGATTAGCCATTATTTTTCTCTACAATTCTGTATCTGCTTGTGGAATCATCCTATTATTGTTGTTGTGTACTTAGGTACCTCTCTAGAGATCAGCCGGACGGAAGGAATCGGACGGAAGCCGTGTTGTCATGAGTAAGTAGTACTTGAGGTTGTCGGCGATGGCCGGCTCTCTATTCAAAGAGTCAATACCTGCCGTTGATTGTGAAGTTCGCAGGGCGAGGAGGTTTTCTGGTAATAACTGTCTTATCTTGAAGTTAGGAACTTCCTGTCACCACTAGAAGGATGTCACTGGTAACTAAAATACAGCTACATGGTACTCCTACGAAATGTGTCAACTAACTTCCAAACAAATCGCTCCGGTGGGCTATGTGTTTGTACCATACTGATTGGGCTCCAGTATATACCTCATTCTCTCCTTTCCTATCTGCATCACACTACACACATCTGCATTTCACCCCCACCACCACGATCTCACAACAATTTTCTAATAATACCCACCCTTATTAGCCTCATGTCCCACATCCTTCTTCATCGCCTTCAAATAATCCCCAATCACACGTTGTGCAGTATGAATACATGTGGCAAGTGTATACCTCAACATTTCACCATTGCGTGCCACTATTTGATAGCATAGATGGACATAGGATGGATCCACTATTGGTCTTGTATAGTGGTTGATGCGTTGTTCATTTGTGTTTGTTGTTGTTGTTGATGTTGATGAGGTTGTCAGTCGATCTGTAGAATCATTCGTTGCTGCTGTGGAAGAATCCAATTTGCGCTTCTTCTTCTTGCAACTAGTATTAACCTCATTCTCATCCAATAATCCACCATCATCACCAGCTACTGCAGCAGCCTTGACAATCTCCACCCTACCAACCAAAACATCCACCGCCGGACACAAGACGTTACTCAACCGTCCACTAATCACACTTGTAATAACCTCTTGACATTGCTGTAGTTCTGAATTCATTACAGATAAATTTTGTTGTGAGGCGCCGGATCGATCGACACCCCATTGGTAGGTGGCCGAGGAAACGAGGGAGAGGAGGAGGTTGTATGCTTCGATTGTGGTTTGGAGGGAGGAGGCGAATGATTTGATGGGTGGGTAGTACTGTGAGATGTTGTCGTCGTCTGGATTGATGTCGTCGGGAGGAACATCCGGCAGCGCAGAGGGAAGTTCATCGAGAAGTGATTTAATGCGCAACTGGATTTGTGAGAGTGACATGGGCTGAAATGATGTCGAGTTCATTGTTGACGGGTCGATTGGTTGGATGGTCGTGGCTTCGTTGTAATTGCTGCTGCTGCCGTCGATTGAGCCAGAGCCGGCGGCGGCTGCAGCAGAGATGGAAGATTTCGATCGCTTTTTTGTAGCTGCTGCTGCAGCTGATGTTTTTTTCGTTGCTGCGGCCTTCTTTTTGGTAATTCGATGGTTCGTAGTGTCGACAACATTTGCTTCAGATGATGCTGAAGGAGCCGCTGCAGAAGATGATGATGATGATGATTGAGCACCACCACCGCCGCTGGCAGATGATGATGATGATTTCGTTCCTCGAGATGCCGGCGCAAATCCAGCTAGCTGAGTCGATGATGACTCCTTTTCTCTCTTCTCGCTCTTATTGCCGTTCATTATATTGTTTATGCTTCTTCCTTACTACTCTTCTATCCGCTGCATTCGACCAATGATTATATCAACGTAAGATTAAATCAAATACTGCCCTAATTCATGTTTGATCGATCTCCGAAAGCAAACTACGTTTTGTGTGGCTGAAAGTACACGCGCTAGTACTGGTAGAAGTAAATACTGGTACATTTCCTAAGTGAATACTTGTAGTGAATGATCAGTCACATTCAGTCACATTCAGTCACGATCTGCACAATTAGCTTGGAGCTACTACGGTCACGCTCACTCACTGAGTGTGACTGAGTGGCTTTGAAGCAAGGAGAGAGTCCGAAAGTTACTCCTATCGTCCTACGTACGTGTGAATCAGTACAAAAAGAGATATCTCGCTTCTCGTTTTGATCTTGTTTGGACTTTTTCTTGCATTTGAATGATTCTCCCGCCTTTGGAATACGGTCTGCCAAACTGCATGTGAGTGCTGCAGCACTATCTTTCGAGGGACACAATCCAATCTTCACTGATAAATCTCTCAAGAAGTAGTAAGTTCGATGATCACCAGAGCTACATCGGTGGTTATTATTCTTCTGTATTATGTGCTCTGCCAAGTTCATATTCATCTACTCACTCTCGCTTTTATCCCATCGTCGTCAATTTTACACCATGATTTCAGCAGCTCCACCAATAATCACACCAGCAGCAAACAATCATGACCAACAAACTCATCCGCATCAGCACCACCGGAGTCGAACGTGTACGAACCGGTGCCGCCTCAATGTTCCACAAACAAGTCGACGACAGTAGTCTCAGTGAAGGTAGTAGTAGCAGTAGCACTAGTCCCAGCGCAGCCGAAACAGATGTCACGTTGCTTACGGATAACACGACACCCTCCCCCGCCACTGCCGGTGCCGGTGCCACCGCCTCTCCTGTAGTCGTTCGAAAATGTCCAAAAAAGAAGACACACATTCTCAATGTCGAAATGTCCAATGTTGTTCCGGAGAATGATTCTTCGTTTGAGGTGCAGGTGGAGAATGAATTGGTTATTTCAGAATTGGTCATTTCTTCTCAGGATAGTTTGGATCATCATGTGGAGGAAGAGGAGACGGATGTCTCGTGTGAGGAGGAGGAGGAGGAGTCGGCTGTGGAGGTGATTTATAATTAATGTTTCTCGAGAGATGGTACAACTACTACTTCTTAGTGGCAATTGATGTGATGTATAGGCAACGGTTAATGTCTATAATGAAATTTCTGTTAAATTATTATTGTTAATGTCTATATAATGATAAAATATAAGTGTGACTCAGACTTAATGAACAGTATTGTATAATATTGTCTAGGATGTCGGCACGCAACAGCAGTGAATCTTATCCGAGAAGGAAAACATGAAAGTTGGATAGTATCTAATGGAGGGGTGGCGGGAGTGCATACATATTGTAGTTGCTCTTTGGGAAACAAGGTGTATTTCTATGTGCAATAATTATCCTTCTACACTTTTGTACAACTCTTTCATCACAGCTCATTTTTTGCGGACCTACACTGAGAGAGACACCGCCACCAGTGTTTCATTTCCACTAAGCTAAGCTTTGTCGATTCAACTCGACTGTCGAGGCGTCGTTGGCTGAAACTTGGAGTGATAATATTGAAAGGTGCTGTTATTCTTCTCTCCATTAGCAGCTGCTGCTCCATTACTATCTTCCTCTAGTAACAGCAATGAATTAATCTCATCACTCCTGCGTTTCCCAATCTCTATACGTGACAATCTCCTTGCTACTTCAAAAAAGACCAGTGACCAAAGAACCCACACATAGGCGATGGCAAGTGTTGCCCTCACTCCCTTCTCCTGAGACGAACATTCATCAGGATTCGAAAAGCTTCCATCTTCCCCAACTTTGCACCCAGGTGCCAAGTGATCTTTTACTAGGCCCAATACAATTGGAAGAGGTACATCGCCCAACAAGTGTCCTGCGATGGATATAAATGCAAGTGCATTCGGTCGATGAGCCTTCCTTACACTCAACATGGCACAGATGCTAATGCCTGTTTGAGTGGCAAAGAGAAGCGTCCAGCCGACGAATAGAAAGCATAGAAAGAATGCAGCATCTTTCATTGCCAACGTCGGAAAGATAAATACCATTCCAACTGCCACAAGAGCATTCATTCGAGGGAGGATACTCGCAATAATAGGATGCCGTAACGAATCATCGACACCTTCCCCTCTCACGCCGCCGCCACCACCACCACTTCCACCGTTATTATCAGTGTCACCAGCTCCATATCGTGCCAATATTTTGTCAACCAAACTCCCTCCCAGCGGAGTACCAATCACCCCAGCTAAAGCGGCAGTAATTCCAAACCATGTGGCTGCTACCTTTTCATCGTTGAATAGTTGTAGTGCAAGGATGAATGCTCCCCCGAACGTTCCCAGGGCTGTGACTACACCAAAGATGGCGGCTTGGCCTAATGAGAGGGAGACGAGTATTTTGGAGTTGAGACATGTTTTGACCTCGGATAATATTGTGAATTTGTCCTTCTTGTCACCGATACTATTGTCGTGATGTTTTGATGACGAATTTTGAGCACTGTTGCTGTTGTTGATAGTAATGTTGGGTGAAGATGTTCGAGGTGGTGGTAACAATGGCTCCAACGTTGCTGTTGATGACGTTACTGCATCATCAGTAGTTGTTGTTGCTTCATCTTCTTCTTCCTCTTCTTGATGTTCTTCCTTCTCCTCCTCCCCACTCAATATCCCTCCATTGGTCCTATCCCTCACAAACGCAAACACAATCAACAATGGTAACGACCCAATACACATCCAATAATACGCCCAATCCCACCCCCACAACACACTCGTCGCCACATGACTCCCATATATATACCCCACACTCAACCCAAGCGGCAACCCCATCAAAAACACACTCAACCAAAACCCCGCCCTCGCACCAGCCCTATCCTGAATCAACGGCGGTGCAACCACCTGAAACGCCGCCTCAGAACATCCCGTGGCCATACGACTGAATAGCAAGACGTAGAACGAATTGTATTGTTTGGCATTGCCCGATCCGAGTACGCCGAGCCACCAGATGCATAGGCCGGAGAAGACGAGTGGTTTCCATTTGATTTTGTGGACGTAGTGTCCTGCGAGGATGATGGCGATGGTGTACCCTATCATGAAGGCTGCTTGGAGGATGCCCTGTGTGCGATGAATGAATGGTCAGTTTGTGTTTTGAAAGTAAGCGTGAAGTAGTACCATAGGTTGTGATATATGTGCAATTTTGATGAGCGATTGACCAAATAATCACAAGAAGTCATGGTGAGCACAGAGACGACTTATCACAAAAAGAAATGCAGTACATGTATGCAAACGAAAGAACAACACTCTAGCATCAAAGCAGAGCATCAATCTTACCAAGCCAGCATCCGGATTGTCCTTCACCACCCGAGGCGCATCAAACGCACCACCCAAAAATCCCAAAAATTCCTGAGAGGCTCCCGGAATAATTGCACGATCTGCCATGGTAATTATATTGATTAATAGAAATAGTGGAAAGAGGTAGAAGGGTCTTGTGGTGCCCTGTTGGTTGTAAAAGGTGGGTAGTATTTGTCGTCGTTGTTGCTGTGTATTATTGTTGTTGTTGGCGGCGGAGCAGAGGAGGCGGGACGAGGTAATAGCCTCCTTTTTGAGTGAGGAACTCATCATGCTTATATAGATGATAATGTTATTATTACTGTTGTCTTGTTTGCTAATGTCTATGTCCAACAGAGGCGCTACGGATATGAGTAATGCATATACGAGTACGAGATGTGTTTTCTGTCATGGTCCAAGACATAGAAGGTCTTGGCGGACTTTTTGAGATGGACATCTGGTTGTGAGAGATAGATTATTTAATTCGCTAAGTAAGCATAAGCTATGTATGTGTACTGACTTAGCTATGTAGCTATCCATCCTCAATGTGGTGTGTAATGAGAGATAATAAGATGATAAGTAAATAAGTACTTCTCCTACTGATCACATATTACACCAAACCACCCACTATGCCGCTTGGTGTGGAGAAGCTACTTCCATGACTTTAACTAAAATAATTATAAGGAGCAGGACGTCTCAGTACCTAAGGTTGTACCTTAGAAACCTAGCTAAAAGAATCGGAAAGGAGAGGAGTGTGTGTACTTACTACGGCTGGGGCTTAAAGAAGTTAAGTTGAAATGATTCTGTGGCGAAGAATTTACAAACATGGTACGTTAAAGCTGCACGAACCAAAGGAGGAGTGTGCATAAATATGCATGAAGCAAAGGTCAAACGCGCTTCCTTGGAAAGGTGCCGAATCTACGAAGAAGATAAGTAAATATTAACGCTGAGAGCAGAGAGGGTCTGAGCTGAGATAGATCATTGATTCAATTGCACGCCTACCTTGATGGCGCCACCACCATTAATGAAGATTTACAGCAACCATTGACAATACGTACTTGGCTTTTAACATTTTTACAAGAAGAAGTTCCTCTAGAACACGAAATCGATGGTTTCCCTTTCCCCAACAATAGTGCATCAGATAGTGTTGGACATGCTTCTCTTGGTCTTAACCTGCTTAGATTTTGAATAATCTTGCTTAGAAGGCATCATCAAGTGCATGGTGAGTTGCTACTTCAGCAGTTAGTACCTACTTCTTATACTTTCAGGTAATGGAGGTAGAAATAGTTGAAGGTATGGTACCGGAAACACGAAGAATGTCATTACGACCAGGTACAAACGCTCGCCAGATGTCCTGATTTGCAAATCTCAAATCTTGTGACTCAATCTCTTTGTTGTGCCTTCAACACAATCAGTGCATGTATTATCTAGAGTACTTATTGGCCGGCCACAGCTTTAATAATAATATTATTTGCAAGATGGCAACGACGATCCCCTTACATCGATGGCTCTCGTACCTAATTCTCCGTGAGAAGAGGAGGCAGGATGCCCACAAAAGAGAAGCAAACGGCGACAGTAATAATTGCATAAAAAAGAACAAAGCGGTGCAGCTAGAATACATCGAAACGGCTGTTTCCGTGGCGTTACTCCTTGTGCAGTCGCTCATTGTGAACACTAGTTTATCTCTCGCTGCTCAGCAAATTGCAATTGAAAATTTTTCTGTCGTGATTGATGGTGACATCGATTTGGAGGAAAATCCAGAAGATGGAAATTTGCAGAGAATTATTGAGTCGGTCACTCAATTGAAGTTTACTCCGCCGTCCGTAGAAGATGATAGCTCTACGCATGCAAAGGGGGAACAGCAAGAATCAGAAAATGATGATTTGTTGAGAGAAGTTGGCACACTTTTACATCAACTTTTTTGCAGAGGAATTAAACCGGCCGCAGTATCAATAACTGATGTGTACTCCCCCGACGAAGAGGATTCTGATGAAGATCAATGGAGTGACAATGAACAACCTGGTGCCGAAAAGGGGAGGACAAAGCATTCCGTCAGGGTTGCCCAAAAGATGCTACGGAGGATGAGCATGTCCAACCAGGACGAACATTTATTAAGTTTTGGCGTACCAAGAAACCTCTGCCGTATGGTAATTGATCTGATAAGGTATGAGGGTGGGAATGAAGACACAAAGTTCCGTTCCATAGAAGGAGTTGCTGAAGAACTGATGCAGATCATATCGAAACCGGATTTATTTCTCTACGACTCAGGGGCAGTCGGCAGGACAGGGCAACTAAGCTTTGGAAGCACCCTCTACGGCCGACGGAATGAGACGGCGAGTTTTCTTCGTGCTGCAACGCTCGTATCACTGGATGTGATGGAGACGCATTCAAAACAACTCATCTTAGTGGATGGATTGCCCGGTGCAGGTAAAAGCCATTTTGTTGAGAGCCACATCAGATCATCTTCTGACTTTGGCTGGATCTACATACATGCAAAATTCGATCTCCAATCTCAGCCGCTTTCTGTTGTTACATCAGCCTTCAACCGATTCTTCGTGCAAGTACTGGCAAATAGAAACGAACAAGAATATGTGGTCAGGGTGGTATCTTATTTGCAAACACATCTGTCATCGTCCTCTATCGTTTCATTGTGCGACTTGTTACCAAGCATTCGGATTCTTTTCCCGAGCGTTTTGAGAAGGGTCGTGAGTGATGATGACCTAACAGCACAAAATGAAGTAGTTGCCGAGGATGAATTTGCTTCTAGCTCACAAATGTCGCGGATAAGATTGCAAATTCTGTTCAAGAAGCTGATCAGCGCTTTATGTAGCGTTGAGAGACCTCTTGCGTTATTCTTTGACGATTTACAGTGGGCCGATGATCGCTGCATGGAACTTTTGTCTGCGTTGTTGGAGCGGGATCATCTTCAAGAGCTCGACGATAACGATGATACACATTGTCTTTTTGTTGGATCTTTTCGAAGCAATGAAGCCAACGACATGTTACTCTCGCACTTTGATAACTTCGAGCGGTCGGCATCAGTGGATGTGACGAAGATCCAACTAGGTGGCTTGGCGAAAGTCGATTCAAATATAATGATATCAGAAGCTCTTCGGCTCCCAGCCAGACTGACGAGTCCATTGAACAACCTTATTCAGCAAAAAACGACAGGGAACCCCTTCCACATCATCACCTTTATGCAGTCGCTCGTAAAAGACTCCATACTCAACTACAGCCTATCCGATCATCGCTGGGTTTGGGATATTGAAGCTGTCAAATCAACATCAATTGACAAGACCGTGTTAGAGTTATTGGCTAGAAAGCTTTCACAGCTACCCGACGACATCGTGAATGCGCTAAAAGTCTTGTCGTGCCTTGGTCCCAAAGTGGATGATGCACTAATGAAGTATCTATATACATGTCCTGAGAGCCGGCAAGAGTTTATTACATGTCTAGATTCAGCAGTGGAAGAGAACATTCTGGAGAAGAACGAAGATGATTCATACAGTTTTGCCCATGATATGTTGAAGCAATCTGCGTATGCGATTATGACCGAAGAAGAAAAGGGGGAGAAACACTTTTGGGTTGGTATGCATCTCTTGGATAACGCTCGTGCTGACACCGACGAGCTCAATGCAAACATCTTTTCCATTGTCGATCAAGTCAATGCAGCAAATTCTTATGGTGTGACCGATGAAGCGTTACATATCAAGTTCGCAGAGCTGAATCTAAAAGCTGGAAAGATCTCGATAGACGTGTCTGACTTTCAATCTGCACTGTCCTATTTGAAGGCAGGCTTATCATTCCTACATGGATGGCAAGATGGGCAGTATTACGACCTGAGCTTACAGCTCTACGAGTCGGCAGCTCTTGTGTCTTATTTGAATTCCGACATAGTCCTCATGCAGAAGTACCTCAACATTCTCTTCGAAAACGCCAAGTGCTTTGAAGATAGACTTCATGGATACCTCGTTATGATTCAATCTTTGTCAAGTAATGGCAAACTAAAGGAGGCAATGGGGAAAATTCTGTTCATCCTTGAAGGTGAGTCATTGCTCGGCAACTTGCAATTCACCACACCATGCATACTCTAGCGCTTTCTTACATTTTACTTCTCTTTCAGAGCTTGGCGAAAGTATTTCGATTGATGTTACCCCAAAAGAGGTCTATATGGAGATTATGTCAACAAAAGCACTCCTTGATACTATCACTCCAGCCGATGTGATCCATGGAAAGAGGATGACCGATAAGAGGTTAAGGTGGAGGCTGCGATTTCTGAACTTACTAAACACTCCTCTCTATCAGATAAAGCCAAGCTTAATGTCTGTGACCGCTTGCACAATCGTTAAGCTTTCTCTTGAATATGGGTTTTGCCGCGAGTCTGCAATGGGGCTACAAATATGTGGTCAAGATATCTTGAAAATCGAAAAGGATATTGAGGAGTGCATCAAGTGGAATCAAGCTGCTCTTCGTCTTGTCAAAAGCCTAGGAGCGAAACATGTGATTCCAAGAATCAAAACGAATGTGTTTTTATCCGCATACTGGAAAGAACCATTGCAAGCAGAACTTGAGAGTCTGAAAGAAAACCATAGCGAGCTATTGATGGCTGGGGATTTTGCTTTTCTAGCTTTGAATGCGTTCCACTTTTGTAGGCGAAGCCAAGTATGTGGACGAAATTTGCTAACGGCTGAAAAAGAGTGTGTAGCTTTACTTCATGAGATGCATCGACTCAGGCGGATGAATGTATTCCTGTCAATGATTAGCAATCATCTGTGCATCCTTAAGTTGATGGGAAGCAATTATGACTCAAAACAGCAGCCGAACAAGCCTCTGTTTCACCTACTCGNGCATCCTTAAGTTGATGGGAAGCAATTATGACTCAAAACAGCAGCCGAACAAGCCTCTGTTTCACCTACTCGGCAAGAAGGAGATAGACAGCGAAGATGGACTGCTTCAGCATGCACTTTCGAATCAACTAGTTGGACCCGCCAAACAGATTTATTTCGATAGATTGATGCTTGCATTCTGGTCCAGAAATTACTCTGCGGCTGCACAATATGCTGAAAAGTATAGCGAATGTCACCAATCACCGCGCATTGCCGACCTGTTTCAAACGTTTTATCAAGGCATTTCTGCGTTTCGGCTTGCCCGTTTGGAAGATGACAAGGCTAGAGAATGGTTGGACGTAGGCAATAAGGCAATATCTCAATATCAGACTTGGGTGAAGTACTCTGACTGGAACTGGGAAAATAAATTGCTGCTTCTCGAGGCCGAATCGCATGCATGCGAAGGTGAACTGGAAATGGCCAAGGCCAAGTTCCGAGCATCGATTGATTCTGCACAAAGACACCGATTTGTACATGAGGAGGGCCTTGCAAACGAATTGTTAGGGACGTTTCTCGAAGAAAATGGAAACTTGGATGAAGCGAAGGAGCATTATGCATATGCGAGATCTTGTTATCAGAAATGGGGAGCATTTGCTCTTGCTGATCGTCTATT
>JALLBH010000275.1:0-11486 GCA_036940005.1 Skeletonema menzelii | reverse complement strand
TATGCATATGCGAGATCTTGTTATCAGAAATGGGGAGCATTTGCTCTTGCTGATCGTTTATTGGAAAGTACCGCGAGCTAAATTTCCACGGCTTGCATTGCAGCGACTGGTGTGTGGTTTGGAAATAGAAAGATGAACATCCTGTACAAATGTATCTTTTGGAGTAGGATGAATTTTATTTTTTCTTTACATTACCATCACTATTCTTGTTCTATCCATTAGAACTTTAGATCCCTTTTGTTTAATCCCTCTCGTAGTTGAGGATAGGAGACAGCCACCTCTCACAAAGTGGGAGATCCATCTTCTTGCGTCCTGCATAACTCTCTACTTGATCCTTACCAATCTGTCCAACAGCGAAGTAGCTCGACTCAGGATGGGCAAACACGAGTGCAGATACGGACGCTGCTGGCATCATACTGAGAGAGTCTGACAAATCAATGCCTGCAAGCTCTTTCGCCTTAATCACATTCCACATAGTTGTCTTCTCAGTGTGATCAGGTTGAGATGGATAACCTGGAGCAGGTCGGATTCCATCATACTTAATCTTAAGGAGATCCTCTTCACTCAGACTTTCGTCCTTCGCGTAACCCCACATGTCAGTTCGAATGACACGGTGTAAATATTCTGCAAATGCCTCGACAAACCTATCCGCCAAAGCCTGAGACATGATCTTATTGTAATCGTCATGTTCACTCTCGTACTTCTCAACGAGTTTGTCGCATCCGAAGCACGACACAGCAAACATACCAAGGTGATCTTTGTAGCCAGCAGGAGCGATGAAATCAGACTGACTGAGGTAAGGATCATCGCTCTCTTTCTCCGCTTGTTGGCGAAGCATACAGAAAGTGTCAAGGACTTTACCGGCCTCACGATCCTCTTCACTCGCGTAGATCATCACATCCTCTCCTTCGTCAGTGCGGTTTGCAGGGAACAAGCCGACAACACCCTTCAAGTACATACTCTTGTTCGCGATAATTTCCTTCATGAGTGCCTGGGCATCGTCAAATAGTTTCCTGGCCTCTCCACCTACGGCCTCGTCGTTGAAAATCTTGGGGTATCCGCGGTTGGGGTAACGACCACGAAGCTCCCATGTTTGGAAGAATGGATTCCAGTCGATGTATGGCACAATTTCTTCTAGGGGGGCTTCAACAACATTTACACCAATTGTCTTTGGCGCAGGTGCAGGTGGAGTAGCGTCGAAGTCAATCTTGAGCTTCTGCTCCTTTGCCTCGTCGAATGTGAGGAAGTATCGATCCTCGAGGCCGGCGTAGTAGTCCTCTCTCATCTCGTCGTATTCCTCCTGAATATCGGTGACGTACTCCTCTTTATTCTCACTAAGTAGCGACTGCACCACAGTGACTGATCTGGATGCATCAAGAACGTGAATCACAGGATGCTCAAGAGTGAAAAAGTTGGGTGAAATCTTCACGGCGGTGTGCATTTTAGAAGTTGTGGCTCCTCCTATCAACAGAGGTTGCTTGAAACCTGCCTTGGACATTTCTTTTGCGACGACAACCATCTCATCAAGCGATGGAGTAATCAAACCAGAGAGACCAATTACGTCAACTTTGTACTCTATAGCTTTCTCAAGAATCTTTTCGCACGAGCACATGACACCAATATCGTAGACCTTGTAGTTGTTGCACCCAAGCACAACAGCAACAATGTTCTTGCCGATGTCATGGACATCGCCTTTCACAGTGGCCATCAAAACTTTTCCTAAATAATAAGTAGAAGAGCATAGCTGTTAGCATAATTGAAAAATATCGAAAAAAGAAAACGGCAGCAAAGTCTTCTCACCTGCATAGTTCGAATCATCATTTTCATCAAATTCGCTAGGATCTTTACCAGCGGCGATCAATGCCTCCAACTTCTCTTTCTCCATGAAGGGAATCAAGTATGCAACAGCCTTCTTCATAACACGAGCTGACTTGATGACTTGAGGTAAGAACATCTTTCCAGCACCAAACAGATCACCAATAATGTTCATACCGTCCATCAAAGGACCTTCAATGATATGAAGTGGTTTCTCTGCCTTTTGACGAGCCTCTTCAACATCTTGATCGATGTACTGCGAAATACCATTAATCAATGCGTGTTCCAAACGCTTGGTAACCTCGAGATCACGCCAGGAAGTTTGTTTCACCTCAGCAGCACCACCTCCATTCTTCAATGCTTCCTTGCGATCTTTCTCACGCTTGGTCAAAGTAAGCATAACATCAGTAGCTTCCTCAGACTTGTTGAATACCAAGTTCTCACAAGCCACCTTGATATCATCTTCCAACTCCGAAATATGCAACATTTCATGGGCATTGACAATACCGACATCCATTCCAGACTCCAAGATACAATGCTGCAAGAACACTGAGTGAATGGACTCACGAATCTTCATCACACCGCGGAAGCCAAACGACAAGTTTGAAATACCTCCGCTGACCTTCACATACGGACAGATCTCCTTGATTCGCTTCGTAGCTTTGATGAAGTCAATACCATAGTCTGCGTGCTCTTCCATTCCAGTTCCAATCGTCAAAACGTTGGGGTCAAACACAATATCCTCGGGAGGGAACTTCACTTCATTCACCAAGATATCATACGAGCGCTTGCATATCCTCACTTTCTCCTCCTCGGTAGCAGCCTGACCTTCTTCGTCGAATGCCATCACTACAACAGCAGCACCATGCTTCTTCAACAAAGTAGCTTGCTCCTTGAACAGCTCCTCTCCTACCTTCAGCGAAATAGAATTGACAATGGGCTTGCCTTGGCACCACTTCAAACCTGCCATGACGATCTCAAACTTTGACGCATCAAGCATGAATGGGACCTTCGATACTTCTGGCTCGGTAATTGCAATCTTCACAAACTTCTGCATGGCCGCAAGACCGTCCAACATACCATCATCGACGTTGATATCTAACACGTGAGCTCCGTCTTCTACTTGCTTCTTGGCGATATCCATGGCAGTAGCATAGTCTCCTGACATCATCAACTTCTTGAATCGAAGAGATCCAGAAATATTACAACGCTCGCCCACATTCAAGAAGGGCATACCCAAGTGATTGTGAACGTCTTCTACCACCAAGTCTTCCAAACCTGACAGCCACATCTTTGGTCTACCAACGTCGGGCAGCTTGCGAGGCTTAAACTTCTCGGACATCTCACGAATTGCCTTAATGTGGGGCGGTGTTGATCCACAGCACCCACCCACCATATTCAGCCACCCATTCTCAAAGAATACCTTGTTTTCGTTCGCCATATCTTCTGGCGTATCATCGTATCCTCCCATAGCATTGGGCAAACCAGCGTTCGAGTACACGTGCAAGAAACACTCCACACAATTCGCGAGCTTCTCAACGAACGGTGTCATGTGCTTGGCACCAAGGGCACAGTTCAATCCAACACACATCGGCTTGGCGTGACGAATGGAAGCGTAGAAGGCCTCTCCTGTCTGACCTGATAGTGTACGACCAGATTGATCTACCAGAGTACCTGACACAAACACGGGCACATCCAATCCTGTGAACTCCAAGTACTCCCCGATGGCATACAACGCTGCCTTGGCATTCAATGTATCAAAAATCGTCTCCACCATCAAAATATCTGCTCCTCCATCCATCAAACCAACAATTTGCTCGAAGTACGCCTCCACCAACTCATCAAAAGTCACATTACGGGCAGAAGGATCTTCCACTGACGGTGAGATGGATCCAGTACGATTCGTCGGTCCGATTGCTCCTACCACAAAACGAGGCTTTGTCGGATCCTTTGCTGTTACCTCATCGCACACCTCACGAGCTAGCCGAGCACCCTCATAGTTCAGCTCGTACACGTAGTCTTCCATCTCATAATCAGCCATGGCAATGGTTGTCGATGAGAAAGTGTTGGTACCAATCAAATCAGACCCACCCTCCTCCAAGTACTGCCTGTAAATACCCTGGATGATTTGAGGCTGTGAAATCGACAACTGATCATTGTTGCCCTTCGTATTACATGTCCAGTTGGCAAAGCGATCACCTCGGTACTCCTCCTCTTCAAGTTTGTTTCTCTTGGCGTAGTTCTGAATCATTGTACCCATAGCTCCGTCATAGATGGCAATACGGCTTGTGAACAGCTTTGTCACATATTCACGGACACTGTCACGACCACGGACGAAGTGAGGGAACGACGAGGGATAGATATCACTTGGTTGAGTGTAGTCGATGTTAGGCTTGGTGAGGTTGGTAGCCTTGGCACGGATGGCGGCAATCTTCTCATGAGTGAGGTTGGAGTTGATGTAGGGATTGGGCACGTGGTTTTGAGCCGCATCGGAGGTTGGAAGAGGTGGCTCGGTGGCTGGTTTGGGTGGTATCTTGTCATAATCGAATTGGAGACGTGGCATCTGAGGAAGCCTTCCTCGAGGCTTGCGAGGTGGTGGCAATCCTTTCTTCTTCGCGTCAATACAAGCTCGCTCGTATCCTGTTCGCTCAAGCATGTCATCAGTGGCCTCAGGAATCTTATTGAATACCAAGTTCTCACACAGCTGTTTCATATCTTCTTCAAGCTCCTGGTAAGCGATCATTTCATGGGCATTGACAATACCGACATCCATTCCAGACTCCAAGATACAATGCTGCAAGAACACTGAGTGAATGGACTCACGAATCTTCATCACACCGCGGAAGCCAAACGACAAGTTTGAAATACCTCCGCTGACCTTCACATACGGACAGATCTCCTTGATTCGCTTCGTAGCTTTGATGAAGTCAATACCATAGTCTGCGTGCTCTTCCATTCCAGTTCCAATCGTCAAAACGTTGGGGTCAAACACAATATCCTCGGGAGGGAACTTCACTTCATTCACCAAGATATCATACGAGCGCTTGCATATCCTCACTTTCTCCTCCTCGGTAGCAGCCTGACCTTCTTCGTCGAATGCCATCACTACAACAGCAGCACCATGCTTCTTCAACAAAGTAGCTTGCTCCTTGAACAGCTCCTCTCCTACCTTCAGCGAAATAGAATTGACAATGGGCTTGCCTTGGCACCACTTCAAACCTGCCATGACGATCTCAAACTTTGACGCATCAAGCATGAATGGGACCTTCGATACTTCTGGCTCGGTAATTGCAATCTTCACAAACTTCTGCATGGCCGCAAGACCGTCCAACATACCATCATCGACGTTGATATCTAACACGTGAGCTCCGTCTTCTACTTGCTTCTTGGCGATATCCATGGCAGTAGCATAGTCTCCTGACATCATCAACTTCTTGAATCGAAGAGATCCAGAAATATTACAACGCTCGCCCACATTCAAGAAGGGCATACCCAAGTGATTGTGAACGTCTTCTACCACCAAGTCTTCCAAACCTGACAGCCACATCTTTGGTCTACCAACGTCGGGCAGCTTGCGAGGCTTAAACTTCTCGGACATCTCACGAATTGCCTTAATGTGGGGCGGTGTTGATCCACAGCACCCACCCACCATATTCAGCCACCCATTCTCAAAGAATACCTTGTTTTCGTTCGCCATATCTTCTGGCGTATCATCGTATCCTCCCATAGCATTGGGCAAACCAGCGTTCGAGTACACGTGCAAGAAACACTCCACACAATTCGCGAGCTTCTCAACGAACGGTGTCATGTGCTTGGCACCAAGGGCACAGTTCAATCCAACACACATCGGCTTGGCGTGACGAATGGAAGCGTAGAAGGCCTCTCCTGTCTGACCTGATAGTGTACGACCAGATTGATCTACCAGAGTACCTGACACAAACACGGGCACATCCAATCCTGTGAACTCCAAGTACTCCCCGATGGCATACAACGCTGCCTTGGCATTCAATGTATCAAAAATCGTCTCCACCATCAAAATATCTGCTCCTCCATCCATCAAACCAACAATTTGCTCGAAGTACGCCTCCACCAACTCATCAAAAGTCACATTACGGGCAGAAGGATCTTCCACTGACGGTGAGATGGATCCAGTACGATTCGTCGGTCCGATTGCTCCTACCACAAAACGAGGCTTTGTCGGATCCTTTGCTGTTACCTCATCGCACACCTCACGAGCTAGCCGAGCACCCTCATAGTTCAGCTCGTACACGTAGTCTTCCATCTCATAATCAGCCATGGCAATGGTTGTCGATGAGAAAGTGTTGGTACCAATCAAATCAGACCCACCCTCCTCCAAGTACTGCCTGTAAATACCCTGGATGATTTGAGGCTGTGAAATCGACAACTGATCATTGTTGCCCTTCGTATTACATGTCCAGTTGGCAAAGCGATCACCTCGGTACTCCTCCTCTTCAAGTTTGTTTCTCTTGGCGTAGTTCTGAATCATTGTACCCATAGCTCCGTCATAGATGGCAATACGGCTTGTGAACAGCTTTGTCACATATTCACGGACACTGTCACGACCACGGACGAAGTGAGGGAACGACGAGGGATAGATATCACTTGGTTGAGTGTAGTCGATGTTAGGCTTGGTGAGGTTGGTAGCCTTGGCACGGATGGCGGCAATCTTCTCATGAGTGAGGTTGGAGTTGATGTAGGGATTGGGCACGTGGTTTTGAGCCGCATCGGAGGTTGGAAGAGGTGGCTCGGTGGCTGGTTTGGGTGGTATCTTGTCATAATCGAATTGGAGACGGGGTTTTTGTACCCGCTCTTTTTGCGTCATGTTGGATAGTATATTTTATTTGATATCGATGTTCTTTTTTGGCCTTGTTTTCTGTAAAATATGGACAAATGGTGCAGAGTAGGAAATTTGTAAGAGAAATGATTCAGCAAAATAAGATCAGGACATTTATTCTCTTTCTATTACGAGAGAATATTAGAGGAGCATAACTATCAATGCAGTTTCGTCTCTTGAATTACGGCACGCCAAACATTCGTGCGGAAAGCACCAGATATGAGGTATCAAAATAATCTCTCAGGATATACAAATTGTCCTTCACAGAAATCACAGGTGTTTAAACTATGATTCGGAATTAGCATGGTATGTGGTCCTCATTGAGAATATTTGAAGTGCTTTAATGAACCGTGTTGGTCGAGTAGATAGATAGGCGGTGCTTTCATGTAAATTTGCACACGTGATGTGCCCACATATTCAAGGGAGCATAGTGCTCCATCGACTGGCCCATCAATACACCGGACGTTGATCCCCGTTGGCTATATGTCTCGTTCAATTCATTTATTCTAAAAATAGACGAAAGCTGCCAACAATTACTCTATCCGACGCCGTCCTTCTAAAGTCACATCTGTTTGCAAATAAAAGATACCAAAATCAACTGCAGCTCTTTGTTACTTACAATAGTAGTTTTCTCTCGAAATAATTCTCGTGTCTCTGATTACTAGATTTATCAGCCAATTAGTTAAGCATATTGTTGATAAAAGGCACGTAGTTCATAGACAATAGCACACTATGATATGTACTGCCTCCAAAGACAGGGATGTTGGCATTGCATCGGCGCGGCGTAAAAAGGAGGCGTGGTTCCACGGAAGGGGGTCGTTGGCGCCTTTTTTCGAAGGTCAGACTTTGAACGTGCGTTTTCTTGTTGTGTCTATTGTAAAGGAAGCCCATTATGGTGTGAACGTTCGTTTGGCAAGAGGGCTTGTGGATTGTAATGGTACATGGGCGAAGATGTGTTAGGTGCGTGGGCAACTTCACTTCATCGGGACAAGTACTTCGCCTACCGGCCCGACCAGATTTATACTTATTACCAGCGGGTTCTGGAATTCCCCGTCCCCCTGGCCTGAGTTCTCCGTGAATCTTGCTTCGTGAACGGATGTCACATGTGACTGATTGAATGAACTTGATGGGTCATTACACGATGACTTGACAGTGAAAAACTGTGTCTCAAGCGAAAGAAGCCCAAAAAGACTGTTTTTAGAGACTTGCGCAGCCGAATGTCAGTGCCGCAAGTGAACCCTTGATAAGAAAAAAAGCTTCATGATCAATATTTTATTAAAATATTTTATATTCAAACTAAAAGTTATAATTATGAAACACGATTGTTTCCAGCTTTGAAGGGCGAACGACAGTTGCAGAACCGTCGTATGCTTTCACGAACGCACCCGTTTTTCTTCCCGTTTTTTCTCCTCGTGATTCAAGCAGGAAGCCACACTCATCTCCCCATGATGATGTCCCCATAATTATCTTAAGTATCCGCAGCGGCTATAAGACGACTATCATCAAATAATAACAACTATTATTGCCTCATCAATCTTAACCATGTGCAGAGTATCAACCTCCTCCCACCGCAACCGCCGCGTAAGCGTCGAAGACCTGACCAAGTCGATCGACGATCTCACCAAGTCCGTCGAAGACTTCAAGATGGAACAACAAGCCACCGCTTCCACCGCCGCCTCCTCCAGCTGTGAGGACTATGAAGAGCATCCTTCCTCTTGCCAAAAGCAGCCCCAGCAAGTCATGAACAACAATAGCAAGCTGTACCCCATCATGGGCCGGCCGTCCAACATCCTGAACGATTACATCGTCTTTCCCACCGTTTTGGGAACTGGGCACTACGGCACAGTTCGTGAATGTCTGCACCGTCAGACGGGGCAGCAATATGCCGTCAAGTCCATCGAAAAGGCCAAGATCCAGCGACTCGACCATCTCCGTCGGGAGGTGGACCTGCTGGCCTCGGTAGAACACTCGGCTGTCATGCGATTGGTCAATGTCTACGAGGACATCAACTACGTTCACATTGTTACCGAGAAGTGCTCTGGTGGCGAGCTTTTCGATAAGATCATCGACCGCACGACAGATGATGGGTGCTTCGATGAGCAATCTGCCGCACGTATCCTCAAGTCACTCCTAGAGGCGGTGGCATACCTACACGCTAATGGGATTGTCCATCGTGACATCAAGCCTGAGAACATCCTCTTTGAAACTCAAGACGAAGACTCACCAATCAAGTTGATCGACTTTGGTCTATCCAGACGGCACGTTCAGGGGATGGAGCCCAACCTGTCCAACCCCGTGGGTACAGCCTACTATATGTCTCCGGAGCTTCTCAAGTGCAATTACTCCGCCCCCACCGACATTTGGTCCACTGGCATCATTGCTTACATTTTACTGTGTGGCTACCCACCATTCAATGGGGATGACGACCGTGAGATATTCGATGCTATATCGAAAGGACACTTTGATTTCCCTTCGTCGGGATGGATGAACAAGTCACCGTTGTGTATGGACTTTGTCAAGTGTTTGTTGAGGAGAGATCCGAGGAAGAGGTGCACGGCACAAGAGGCGTTGATGCATCCTTGGCTTGTGGGCATGACTTCTCAGTATATGATATGATGTGTGTCAATAGAGACAGTCGATACAATAGATTAACTATTAGACCCTTGTAATATAGATAGACAAATGGATTTGCTTTGCTTTGGAGTGTTCCCTTTTCTCTGGCTTTGAGCTCTCTACTATTTTACTGCTGCCTTCAATGATTACTATTGTACTCTCCACCACAGAAAAACTGAAATTAATACAATGATCACATCGCCAATATCTACCATTCCTTCAACACTGACTACTAATCATTTTTCAGCGTCCAGCTGATTTGTAGAGTAGAGCACCTGTTTTGGTCTTTTTTCACTGTGTCAGACTTTTTCTCGCTCTTGCAGTAGAGACTGGTCGAATTGAGACGAAGTAGGTACCAATGAAAGTTCTCCGTTGCCCTCTCTTTACAAAGAAGGCCTCTTTAGTCTATAGGAAATAGTCAAATTCCATTTCATCCAGTCGGAACCTATTCCATGATACAACATACATCGTTTTCTCTAGAAATCCATGTGGACTTTTTCTTGTCCTGAGTCAGCAGTTGGCCCAGAGTGTATGCACTCTCAGTGACGTTTGGGAAGCCTTATATGAATTGAGACGATTCCAAGGCATAAGAACAGATTTTCCCCATAGTTGAAGGTATAAACAGGTATTTGAAAGCAATTCTACAGAGATGAAAACTGCTTGAAAAATCGATTTCAGAAATTTCAGGAGAAAAGAATAGAATTGATAGCAAGCCTCCCATAATACCAACATTAGCGACCAAACCATCAATAATGGTGCTTAAATTAAAACATACAATGTTGCTTGTTCTTTTACTTTTGATTGTGCTTCCCAGCCCACCACTCTACTAATCCGCGAAGCCTTACCATCACGTCCTACGTCCTGTCTCTGCTTATGTTTATGATGTCGAGATATTTCGCTACCCTTTTCATCACAAATGAAACCTCCAACGACATCTATCATCATCACGAACGGCGCCGAGCCATACATTTATCGTTAAGAAAATAAATCCATGACAGAATTTCGCCTCTTATGCTTCCTCCAAAGAGTTCTGGAGTCTCATCTTGCATTGCTTGGATCCAATCGCAGAGTCGATGTTAGAATCAAATTCGTCGTCCATGCCGATAAATGCCTTGGCGTCCGAAGAAAGGTTGTAGCTGAGATTGCGTGCCCCAATCAAACACTCGCACGACATGTTAGAAACAGCACCCGTGTAAAATAGCTTGCTCTCTTCAAAGCAGTCGTCTGTGCAGAGGAAACGCTGAAGTTTGGAAATATCAACCGAGAATTCCTTGTAATCTTCGAGCGTAATGGTTCCCTCTGAGGTGTAGATTTCATCAGTACTACATCCCATACGCTCAGCCTTCTTAATAATGTAGTCCAACTGCCCTACGCAGGAAGGAGAGCACTTGCAGACGCCTTGGACCTGTTCCGGGGAAGACGTGAAGATGATATATTGAAGAGGAACGCCGTCGAGGAGTGCCTTAACAAGAGCGCACTTGGGTGTTTGATAAACGTCGTATCCCTTATCTTTGAGATCTAAACACTGGTCAGAATCATCACTGTAACGGAGGTACGATATCTTCTCCTCTGGCAACATGAAGATGAAGAAGTTCGTTTGTGAGACACGTGACTGCTAAGATAAGTATTGAAAGCAGAGAGGAGGGACGGAGAGAGGCACGACAAACATGAACGCATACGCATCATGCCAATTGATCTCTCCTCAACGCAAAAGGGAACGCACACGATGCAAATGATCAAGAATCAACAACTCACCAGGACCAGCGTCTTGTGAAGACACGCGGGTGGCGAAGGCAGCGACAAAAACGAGAGCGGAGAACTTCATGGTGTATGTTGTTGAGTTGAAGATGGAAGGTGTGCAAGTTTTTGCTTCAGCAAAATTATGGCACCATTAAAATGGACAGATCTCGACCAACTCGACGCGTGTCAATCAAAATCCAAAAAATCCATGACATTGAAAAACCTTTCAACTATCCTCTTTCTCTAGCTCTCTAGGTACATATTCGTTAGTTACGTGTAAATACTGGTACTGTATCACATCACCCTAAATACCTACATAGGTCTCTTCGCATAAATGGGAGCCTCGTATCAGGGACTCCCAAAAAAGTAGGAGTACATATGGTATTTAATTTAAGATCTTTCTAATAGACGATCAGCAAGAGCAAATGCTCCCCATTTCTGATAACAAGATCTCGCATATGCA